>JABXWE010000201.1:0-61553 GCA_014611495.1 Limonius californicus | reverse complement strand
AAAATAAACTCATTAATGTCCATAGGCCTCATAATGGGATAAGGTAGATATGTCGTTGAATAAAACCACAGTCAATTCCCACAAAATAGATTTAATCTTGTTGTAAAGGTGTAAAATGTATTAACGTTTTCGATGCCCACTTGGGATCATCATCAGACTAGTAAAAGGAACCAGCAAAATTACAAAATTTAAATGTAAAATAATGTTAATCATCATGAGTTGATAAATTTTAATAATATTTAAATTCGGCGTTGCCGTGAAATGTTTAGTTTCTCAGTTATGAATTGTAATATTTAGTATTTTCGCTTTTGTTTAAATATTTTTCCTACGCAATGGTTTTGAGATTTTAATTTTGTAGTTTTGCTGGTTCCTTTTACTAGTCTAATGATGATCCCAAGTGGTCATCGAAAACGTTAACACTTTTTATACCTTTACAACAATATTAAATCTATTTTCTGGGAATTGACTGTGGTTTTATTCAACGACGTTGAGTAGAAATAAAATTTGATCGTTTGTCACCTCCGTCACTTATTCTAACTCTCTCTAACATGCATTAAGCAATAAGTAGGACCAAGTAGAAGGACTCGCCAGTAACGAAAAAACTAGCTAGTTGACACATTTTATATTTAAATCGAGTATTGCTATTATGAAAATGTTGTTCATCTTACGATACTAACAATTTCCGAGAAGATTCAGTTCAAAAACATTACTGTATATCTATCTGGCGACGAAGATAAAATCCAAAACCTCGACAATGTTTCTGTTAAGACTCGATCCTGGTCTCGGTCTTGCGTTATATGGAAATAAAAGACCAATCCAAGAAAAGGGCTAGTGTTAGTATTATCGAAGTAACAACTAATTTCTAACGTTGGGCGTTTTTTAAATTGTCTTATGGTTTTTATATTTCAAACCCAAATACAGTTCAGTTCGATTCTGCGAGAAAATTTCGTGTAGGATTGTGCAAGTTTATGGAATTGTACGGCTCAAGGGATCACCAGAAATAGAAGGGCTAATGATACACGGTAAGCTTCAAGGAAATCCTGACCCATTTCAAGCTGTAAGTACTCTCTATTTAGATGATATCGTTGCACACACCTACAATACAACCAAAGCATCTGAACTGCTTTTAAAGTGGTGAAGAACGTTAAGGTGAATTTTGAGAGACATTTTCCAAATTGAATATAATTCGAAGATACGTGATTGGTTGACAAAAGTCATAGCCTAAATGTACAAAACTTTAAAGGCCGTTGGCAAGGCAAGATTATATTTAATGTATGTCCAAAGTGTTCCATTAATCCCTGTGGGCTGTATCGCTTGGGCACAATTTCAAGTATTAAAAAATTCCAATAACATTACGCAACTTTGATCAAACGAAAATATATTTCTAGACAGACATAAAAATTATTAATGATATTCGATTGATTTGTCGAATTTGTTTTCATTTTTATTTATTTAGATTCAATCAATTTACATAGATTAGGGAAATAAACAGGTGTATTTTAGTTTTTGCATGCCCTAGAGATATTTTGCTTTCAATTGCAGGTATAAGCCTTTCAAGTGAATTTCAAGAAGCTATTTGGGATGAGAACATTATTTTGTAAAGTATCAGCAGTTTTGTTTTCGTTCTAGGAAGGAATCCAATACAGAATAGTTTTGTTTAATTAGAAAAGGGTGCATTGTTTGAGTAAGTGACTCTTATTACTAGTACAAACAAATAGCAACAAATTGACATAGTAATTATAGCGGCAGTACTAATTTTCGTTAAAAATAGCTAGAAATTAGAATCACATCACAGCAGATACATATAAATAATCAATTAAAATTGTACTAATTGAATGGGACTAAAGCAATTCAAGTTGTTTATGCAGAAAAATTGAAAAATAATCGGGTATAGATTCATTCATTTACAGTACTTGTTGCTTGTGCAACGCAAACCTTGCTATGAATTCTAATCAAAAACTTCGACGATGAGGGATATTGAAATATTTTCTATGAACACGAGGGGATCTTTACACGTTTTAAGTGGTTAGTCTGGTACCTTTTCATTTCCTGCAGATGAAACCAAACAACTTTTC
The DNA here is from genome assembly GCA_014611495.1 of Limonius californicus. Taxonomy (NCBI): domain Eukaryota; kingdom Metazoa; phylum Arthropoda; class Insecta; order Coleoptera; family Elateridae; genus Limonius; species Limonius californicus. The sequence continues at coordinate 59,478 of JABXWE010000201.1, read as the reverse complement.
ATTAATACTTTAGAGCTTAAAAGGTAAGTTCATGCAAGAAGTGCTATTTATAAAACTTTGAAATTACTCACTTTATTACTAAATTTCTGAAGCGCAAACAGATATACTTCACGGTTAATGAGGTCTCGAATCCCTTACTTAAAAGTTAAAGCTACTTTCGAATAACGTTGTAATGCTATCAAATTTATTCGAGTTTTCCGGAAAAAGGAAAATTTTATAACTGATTCAAAAAAACGTATTTCAAAAGAAAGAGTAACTGGCCCAGATTACGAAACCCGAATTAGTTTTTGAAGAAAACCTAATTTCCTGTTTTTTGTTGCCGATCGTTTCGTAAAATGCGAGTTCATATCGACTAATTTAATTTTGCTCAGATATTTATAGCTGACATATATTGTGGTAGGTATTTCAATAATAAAATAATCACTTCAGAATTGATAGTAAAAGTGGAACGGACCTTGGAATGATGGATTGACAGTTGGCAACAGGAAATAATGAACATTAAAAATTTAAGCCGCCTTCTTGATTAAATTCTAACACAAAAACGTATAAACACAAACCCTCAAATAAACCACATATAAGTAATTATTCATAACTTGCTGTAGTACGGGTCATTGTGTATTTATAAATTCAGAAAGTTCAAAGTTAGGTAAAATCTCATGAATTCCTAATGGGAATTAAACAATGATATCGTAAGGGACCGAGACATAACAACACAAAGCTCTAAACTTTAGCAGTTTTCTTGTTATCCAACTTACCTATCTTTTCGTACGCCGCCTTGCTGGTCGCCAGGACTACCCAAATAGCAAAAATTTGTAGCACCCACATATTTTTAAGTATCTTATTTTTAGCAAAAACGTCAAGTGGTTTCCGTATTACAATGTGAATTTTTAAGCACGGGATATTGTAGTCGTTCCGGATAAAAATCCATAATGCATGTAGCTGCTTTGGTTAGCACTAATGACCACATCTACTTTAAAAACAGGCCTCGAATACTTATTTTTTGCGGCCGTTCTCAGTTTTAGAACAAAATTCCATCATCCAACACAACACTTTATTTTTGCTCCGCGAAACTGACAAAGAGCGGTAGGAAACGTGCGAACATTTGATTATGTCCTTCGGCTATCAAAAACGAGCACGCAGTTAACGCATTAAAAACTGTTTGGAAAGAAAAACAATTTCTCGAACAGCCAAAGCATTAATGTTTAAGTAATGACTGTTGTCATGTTTGATGTGAAAGGGTTTTTAACGATTACTGGTGGAACCGTAAAAAAGCCTTTGTCTAAATTGCTTCACAAGCATTTGCTTTTAATAAAAGTCGCAGCAATTTCTGGTATTTGAGCACCACCTTGGGCTGTAAACTTTTCAGTTCCAACGGTAAGACCCTCTGTTGATTCACCAGGTCTTAATCTTTTCGCAGTGCGGAAATCGCGAGAAGTCTCAAAACTTTAAAGAAGTCACCATGGAAGCATATACTTTCATAAGTTTTCTTCCAGTTACTTCGCGTTGTTTTCGTTTAGACACACAACTCCCATAAACTCGAGAAAATCGCTGTGGGAACGATAATCGTCGACTCCGAACAGCGCTCCGGGTTCTACTGAATTCACTCCCGGAGTTTCACCGGAAAGCGTCGCAACGCTATGCGCTTGTGCTACACAATGTGCTGCTTCGCTATGATTTACACACAATTTCTTAATTGCTGTTCGGGAAACGTAACCAATCAATATGGTTTGCTTGGGTAGCTCGTTGTAACATAACAGATGGTCAATTGATGTAGTTGAAATATGTGCCAAATACTTTAAAGTTTCCGAAAATTCACTTCCAGGCTGCAGTGGTACGCTGCAACTACAGAAATATGAAGTATTAATTTGCAGACTTATACGAACATTTACGAATAACCATGTACTAAATTGTTTAGTTGTTATACAAATAACATTAATTACGCATTAAAATGGTCTTTGAACCGATGCTACCATTTGCTTTAACCTTATTACATGCTGGATAGGTTAAATAAATAAATACTAATTGAGAAAAACTGTGTGAATCCATGATAGTTTTATTAAAAACATTATTTTTCAACTTTTTTAAATATATTTCGTATGACAGACGCATAAACTTTGGTATTGATATGTAAATTTAACACCATTAACCATTCAGTTTACATGCTATTCGCCCAATCATGTTTTAGCATTGCAGCAATATATGTCAATTGTATTAACAGTTTCCACTACTGAAAATTGCTTCCTCGACAATGTTGGAATTGGTATATAAATAACTATAAGGAATTTCCATTATCAAAAAATTCATGAAATATTATAGAATACGCCTGTCCGATGTTACCTATTTTTTGCAGCCATTTTTACCCAAATCTTTTAAAGAAAATAATTTTTTACTAAACACAAGAAGTATAAATTGCGAACAACAACAAAGTGCAGCAATGCTTCAGATACTAGTTTTGGTTGTAAATAGTCTTCAAAAGTATGGCCCATGAAGAACACTCTCCTACGTTATAATTTTCGTGTTCTTTTAAAAAATAGCAGTTCTATGGTTTGATAAAAATTATTTATAGGAGAATTGGCAAGCCAGAACATGACCCCTATCGGCAAAATTAACTACAAAGCATGTTCTTATAGTCCCTAATTTTTTATGAAAAATTATAGGAAGGGTATTAAAAAATAGATACATATCGATCTATTAACGAAGTTAATTTTACATATTTAATAAATTACTGGTCGGTCACATGAAACAAGAGCAAGAGGGCGGAAACCGAGCTTTTATAAAAAACAACAAGTTAATGGTGAATGTAGAGAGCTATACAGCGGATCATCTAAACGTATCTTTCTATGAGAATGAACACAACCAGCAAAAAAAAGGAAGAACAACAAACGAACGATCACCACAAACAACCGGGACGCACATAGAAGAACCGGTTAGCAAAATCATAAAATCAACACCAAAAAACTATTAAATTTTAACCACGGGAAGAGGTCAAATGTTGACGAATATCGCTATAAAATGAATATGCATAAAGTAATTGCGAAAATGTTTATAGGAACCTGGAACGTAAGTGGCACATATGAGCAGGCAGCTATGAACCAGCTAATTAGGGTATTATAGAAATGTAAAATCGACATAGTGGTGGTTCAAGAAACTAAATAGCAAGATAATAAAATATTGAATTTGGATAGGTACACGTTTTTCAAAAGCAGCGGACTTAACAGAGTACTAGGAACGAGATTTATAGTAAGTAAAAGACTCAGAGCGGCAGTAATACGCTTCACAGCTGTAACAGAAAGAATATGTTGGCTACGATTAAAAGGAGTGTACCAAAAAATTAGTCTGATAAACGTAGATATGCCAACTGAAGAGAAGGAACTAACAGTCAAGGAACAATTTTATAATACTTTAGATAAAGAGTATGAAAAAATCCCAAAGTACGATTTGAAAATGACAGTTGGAGACTGTAATGCGAAAATAGGGTGTGCAACAATTTAATCATTGGAAAATTCAGTCTACATTTTGAAACAAATGAAAACGGCAGACTGTTAATTAATTTCGCAATAGATAAAAAATATAAGTTAAAAGTACCTACTATCTACATACGAATATCTATAAAGAAACTTGGCCCTGACAGAAATACTATCAATGAGTAACGAGAAATGCATTACAAATATTATAACGTATAGATGAGCAGATGCAGATTCTGACTACCTTATGGTGAGCATGAAAATACAACAGTAGATGTAAACTATGAGAACTCACCAGAAAAGGAAACAAGAAACGCACAAAAACTAAAGCTCCGGGACAGGATGAAACAGGAGAACTACGAAAACATATTAATTGAGATATTGGAAGACGAACAGAGCATAGAACGTAGTACAAAAATATAAAAGTGCATAATAGAGATTGTAAATGAGCACTCGCAGAAGAACCACACCTAAAGACACAAATGGTTCGACTTAGAGTATGAATATGAAATCAAATAGAGAGAAAAATTGAAAAGGGATATGTAATGTCGATGTACCGAATCCAGCAAAAGAGAATACGAGAAGCAAAGAAAACAATGCAGAAGACTATGCAGAGAGAAATAGAGAAAAGACAAAGTCCAATTTCTTGAGGAAACAGAGGAAAAATACTATACCAAGGAAGTAAGAAATTGCTATCAAGGAATCAAAAAAGTGAAACAAGGGTCACAAATAAGAACAGTATTCTGCAAGGACAATAATGAAAATTACTAGGCGCACAGGAAGAGGTAAATGAAAGATGGTTGATTGGTTGAATAGAGATCAAGAAAGTGACAATTTGGAAATCTTGAACCAAATAAGACAAGACTTAAAATATGATGCAAAAGTACCAGAATTCGAGAAAATAGCAAGCATAATACAAAATTTAAATAATAACAGAAGTGCAGGCCCAGATGGAGCCTCGTTTCCGAGGGCGCCCTACGGCTCTTCTTCCTTTTGGTTTGTAACCATACGCCTGACGTGGGATTCTTCCCTTGTCCATCCTATCGAGATGTTCGCACCATTGTCGTCTAGTCTAGTTGTTGTTAGCGGGGAGATGTTCAGTTGCTTTCGAATATCTTCGTTTCTAATATGTTCGAGACTCGAACATCCCTCAATGGCTCTGAGAAATTGCATTTCTGCAGCTTGTATGTTACTGGCGTCTTTTCTTCCTATGACCCACGATTCGCAGCCATATGTTGAAATAGGTATGGCCATCGTCTTGTAAAACTTAATCCTTGTCTCCGTTCTCGTTTTGTTTTTGAGATTTTTGTGTATAGTGCCACACATACGTCTGAATTTTGTGGTTTTATTTTGTTTATCTCTGTATTTGTGTATGTAATTTCGCAACATACGTAGGTAGGTAATTAAAATTTTTTACTTGTTCTAGAGGACACTTGTCAATTTTATTTTTGTTCTTACTGGTTCTTTTGCGGCGAACGCTATCGTCTTTGTATTCTTTGTAGATATTTTAAAATTGTATTCAGGACATAGGAGATGGAGGGTATGTAGCGTTTTTTGTAAGTTGTCTTCTGTGTCTTGCAGTATCACTTGAACGTCGACAAATAATAATGTAGAAATCATCTGTAGTCTACTTATTCGTATACCTTCTGGGCAAGTTTTCTACCATTTTTGTATCATGTGGTCGATATATACATACGTTGAATAGTGATGATGACAAGTTGCAACCTTGTCTGAGCCCTTGATTTGTTGATATTTCATCAGTTAATCTGTTGCAGTTCAGGTTTAGCAAAATCTGTTTACCGTTGTAAAGGCTTTTAATGCGTTTATTAGATGTTGTGGGTACCTCCTTTTTCATTAGATTGGTTCTAATTACCCTTTCAAACGCCTTTTCATAATCTAGGAAGGCTATGTGAGTTTCACAGTTGTAGTCACAGTGCTTTTCTATTATTTGCTGTAGAGTGAACACGTTATCTGTGCGTGATCGTCCAATTCTAAAACCCGCTTGTTCTTCTGATATTAAAGCCTCTGTGATATTCCTCAGTTTGGTATTTATTATACGGACGTAAATTTTGTAAGCAGTATCAGTAAGACTGATGCCTCTGTAATTTTCACAGGGTGATCAGTTCCCTTTTTTGAATAGAGAGATTTCGTCGTCAACCATTCTACAGGTATTTTACATTCACTACAACATATACTCATGAAATATTTTCACCCCACAGTAAAACAGCGAAACGAAAATAACACAAGGGATACCCATTGAAAAACCCCAAGTCGCCCCTTGCAGCACGCAATTTATTTACGGTCCCCCGATTGATGGAATTTCGGAGACCGGTGTCTGGCAAAACTCTAATGCCAACTGATGAACTCACGCGACTCAAACCTGCATTACAATTTGACAACAAACTTCAGAACAGATAAACACACAATACTACCAGGCGACTTTAACGCCAGAGTGGGTAACCAAATAATACCAAAAATAATTGAAGCTTTTGGCGAATTCACGATAAATAATAATGGACATAGATTAAGAACTTTTGAAAAATTGATTTATAATCTGGAATAATAATAATAAGGAACTCCCATAAATATACAGCGGTAGCTAGAAGTACAAAGCAGTTTTTGAAAGCCTGATACCCACCCAATATTTTTAAACTTCAAACAAGCATACGACGACATCAGAAGGAACAAACTATACTGTGCAATGCACCAATTTGGTATCCCACGAAAACTAGTTAAACTCACAGACAATAAATAACACAGAAAACAAAATTAAAGTGAATGGAACACTGACGAGAACGTTCAAAGGGAATAGCTGATTGAGACAGAGTAATCAGTTATCAGATATTTTATTTAATGTAGCATTAGAGCATACAATACGCAAAAGCAGATATAAATAGGGATGGGACACTATACCAACGATTTCATCAGTGCCTAGCGTTTGCAGACGACCTGACGATCCTGACAAGAACAAAAAAGAAATTCAAGATGCTACAAAGAGACTACTGCGAAGTGCACGCGATGTGAGACTAGAGGTTAATGAAACCAAAACAAAATATAAGAGATGGAATGACGAACCCTTTCAGCATAATAAAGTACTAACGGTTAAGATGGACGATATCAAACAGTACAAATTCGAAGACGTAGCAGAGTTTGCTTATCTAGGTAAATTGGTAACCAGAAAACCGGAACACAGTGTTGAAATTAAACAAATAGTAATAGTGTGGGAACGGACAACATTAAGAACAATTTACAGCGGTAACTGTATGGGTCGACAATGGGAAAGGCGGACAGATCCAGAGCTACATGCGTTATATGGTGAACTAAACGAGTAGTGAAATCGCAAAGATTAAGGTGGTTAAGACATGTAATAAGAATGAATAAGCAAAGAACACCCATCAAAATCTATAAAGCAGAATTTGGAGGAGGAGAAACAGACGTAGACCTTGAATATGTAGGAAATGTTTCATTATTAAGAATCAATTGTAATAATAGATAAAGAAGTTTTCGTAAGTCAAAAATTCAGTATTTTAGTATAATATTTGCTTTTATCTATCCCCTAGGTTCTTTGTTTTACTTAATTTAGTTTTAATACAGTTACTTTTTACAAGTCTTGCATTTAGAATTCTGCTTACTATTCTGTCTCCGCTAAGAGAGGTATGCGATCACATTTCTGTATCAACACACAATGTAATCGTGTATCGTCTGATAATTATACCCATACACCCACTTTCATACGCCATACTTTTATATACCTGCCTCTCGTATAATTTTTTATAAAAATCTTTTATAAAACTGCTGACTTCATGCCCCAAAAAAATATTTTAAAGAATATTTCACTTTGCTGAAAAGTTTTTTTTAAATATTACCTGCTATTTGTAAAGATCAATAAGTGAGGTTATAGTGTATTCTGTGTTAGTTACGTGTGGCTACTTCTTCATGATAATAGGAAGCTCAGATTGTAGTAGACATTCAACAAGCTGCTTGGAGAAGCACTCCAGAAATCAACACAATAGGCAGCAATTACCCAAGGAGATAAAGAAGCTAGTAGCTGAAAAAAGAAGAACCAGGAGAAACTGGAAACAAACCAACGCCTCAATTGATAAAACCAGACTAAACCGTCTCACACAACAGCTAAGGAAGGAAATACGGGAAATAAAAATCGAATCGGTGAACACCTACCTTAAAAATCTGGCAAAATATAAAGACACTATTCGACTACTCGATATGAAAGCAGCCAAACAAATTGGGAGACCGATAACCCATGCGCCACCACTAAGAACCGAAAGTGGTTAAACAAGAAACAAAAAACAGAAGGCAGATGCCTTCGCAAACCACCTCAAAAAGATATTTCAACCGAATGAACAACAAGTACAAAATGAAGCACTGTATGTGGAAGATGGAAGAGAAGAGGAGGATATAGAATTGATCACTCCACGAGAAGTGGCAAAAGAAATTAAAGAAAACATAATTCCGAAAAAAGCTCCGAGAGTTGATTTAATAGCAGTGAAAGTATTGAAACACCTATTTAGAAATGGGATACTATAACACTAACTAACATAATAAATGCAGCATTTCGATTAGAACATCTACCGAACGTATGGGAGGTAGCTGAAGTCATAATAATGCAGAAGTCAGGAAAACGGCTGAATGAAACAGCATCATATTGGTCCACCTCACTCTTACCGCTAATATCAAAGTTATTTGAAAAACTTTTATTCAAAGGCCACAAACCAATAACAGAAAGAAAAAAAACTGATACCAACACACCAATTTGGATTCCGAGCCAACATTCAACGGCAGAGCAAGTTCACAGGGTAATAAATGCCGAAAATACTTGAGGCGAAGAATTCTGCTTAGCAATCTTCTTAAAATTTTTCCCAGGCTTTTGATAAAGTATGGCATCAAGAACTAATCATAAGCTACAAAAAAAATTCCTAAACAATTTGCTGAACTTCTGAAGTCTTACATAGCAGACAGAATATTCAGGATCATGCAAGAAGAGGAATACGCCGATTAGGCAGTATACTGGAGCCAATACTATACCTATTGAAAAACAACGACATCCCGTCAACCATTGCGATAACAATAGTCACATTTGCAGAAGACCCTGCAATACTAGCGGAAGGCAAAAGAATTGAAGAAACGGCAGAAACATTACGCCAAGCCGCAAGCCAGATGGTGGACAGATGCACCAAACGATGGAGAATAAAACGAAACGAAAGCAAATCGGTGCATATCGACTTCATGAACAAGAAGGATGATTATATGCCAGCGAAATCAAAATTAGCGGGCACCACCTTCCAAATCACAGCTGAATGCAGGTTTCGTGGAAGGCCGAGAAGCTAGCAGTTTACTGGAATCGGACTCACCTTTATTGTGCCTCCTCCTGTGTGTAAAGTTTACAAAGTTAATGCACACAATACCATACAAATACACAAAAATATAAGGTATGGTAAGTTTTTAAGACAAATATAAGTCTACTATTAGAAATAGGTGACACAATACGAACACAAAGACTACATTGAAAATGATCATATTTATAGTTTAATACAAGATTTTGTTGGAACGTTGAACCGAAGCTCGCAGCCAATGGCTTGCGATATTTTCTTTACTAGAACAGATCATTGACGTCAGAGTTCACAAAAATAAATATAATATATAGTTGTACTTTACGGTTAACAAAAAGAAAGACAACCGACGACTGAAGGTTGCCTTACGTCGCATTAACAAAAAGAAAGGTTCAGTACCTGAAACTTGAAAATGAATTTCGGGGCTGCATCACAGCAACCGGGCCGAACGAAGATGTTAAATCGACGCAAGAAAAAACCCAGTGCCAATATGCATCAGTCGAAAATATTTCAACACATTACGAAATGCGTTGCAAGAATTCTAGAACAATTTAACACGTAGGACCCTAAAGTCAAGAAATTCACAGGAAACGTCTACGGCCCAGCGCTCAGACAAAACAGTAATCGGCATTTCTCCATGATAACAACAAAAAAAGGTCGACCAAATTGTATTTGGGAAATAATAAAACAGTAATCGGCTCAAGAGCGGCAATTAAAATAAGACTTTAATTCATATGCAGCGGCAAAATCAAATGAACATAACAATTGGCCGCTGGGAAGAAACTCACAACTTTCAATACATAACAAGATATTTTTGCTCAATCAAGTTTTAAAAACAGTATGGAAATACGATGGTCAATTTTGCTGAGGAATTTCCTAGATGCACCCTGGTACGATAGAGACAATGATATCCACAGGGATCTAGGTATAACAATCGTAACGGAGGAAATAAAGGACCTTGCCCAGAAGCATGAAACCAAGCCTCATCACTACGTAAACGTCGAGGTAGTTGAACTCCTTCACAATACAGATCTAGTGTAGGACTGAAGAGGATCAAACCATTTGAGCTAGTGTAAAGAGACGTGAAAGTGTCAGTGAAAAGAACAGAGCAAAAGTGAAGTGGTAACATACAAAAAAGGTGTTGCAAAACAGAAATGAGTTGGTCGAATTCCTAGCATAAGCATTTAGTTAATTTCTGTTAGATAAAAATTGCTAGGTAGTGTTTCAGGCTAGTTGCGATGTACCACCTTCAATTAAAAAAAATATATAAAAAAATGATTACAGTGTGAGAGAGGTTTTACGTCGATGGCAGCTTTTACATGGCATTATGGGTAATACCATTCGATTGTTACAGTTTGAATATGATGGCATGGGTGTTGATTACAATTTACCTATTGGTATGCTAGTTTTGAAAGAAACATTACAACATACAAAAAAATATGCGATATTACAAATTTATATTTATTTTATTTTCAGTAAACCGATCATAAGAAAGTATAAGTTGTTACTAAAAGTGTGGCGTTTCTCTATCCACAAAGACATCCATTATTTTAATAATTTGTACCCCCTTTTCTTACTGTTAAGCTAGTAATATGTTAATAACTACCATTACTTCCTAAATATAATTATATTAGCGTTCCTGATAAACCATAAACAATTTTATTTCTGATATTTGCATTGACGTGATTATTACTTCTACGGCTAATTTTAGTAATTTCAATACTAAAAAATTAATTTTTACATGAGTGATTACTGTCCTAAATGAAGCAAGGAAAAAATTAACATAAATATTTTCTTTCTTTCCAGCAAAAATGCGTATATCTTACTTCCTTCAGCAACTGACAAATATAATTTCTTTTAGTTATAAAAAATATATGATTTGCTACTTACTATTATTGCTCAGGCGGTCGTGGGCTAGAGAGTTTACACTTCCCGTGGTTCGTAGTCCACTTTAAGCTGTGGGTCCCTTTGTCTGTGCCACTTTAAATCGCACAACAGAGACATAAGGCAGAAGGTAGGTACGTCTCGTAAGAGATAGAACACTTAACAAACATTTGAATTGCTACTGTAGTCATACAATTAAAATAAAAAATATTAATTGCCCTACCAAATAGTACTTATTTACACAATTCTAACTGCCGCGGATGCAAGGTTGATGATGAGACTGCAGAATGCGTGTTCTGTCACTATCCTGCTCTCGCAGCTTTAAGAGTATTCATGTTGGCGGATTTTTGCTCCGACATGGCTAAAATTAGCGACACCCCAATTGCGACGTCCTCAAGTCCAGAGGCTTGGATAGCTTGAGTGACGTCTGATTTAGGGGGGGGGGGAGCTTTCAGTGAAATAAAAACAAAATACATTATATAGAAACAGTGTGATGTATAGATTTGAATTCGATGCGATAACTTAACAGAAACTAGTTTCCATTTGAAAGTGGCCATTACTTCAAAGTCGATGCTTGAAACTGTTTGAAACTTTAAATGTAGTACTTACACTAAAACCTGTATGTAAGCTTTCGTAGGCACTCAAAGTTCCTTTAACAACAAATTTGAGCGGATATAAATCATTTAACTCAATTTCACGGAAATGTTAAAATTACCCCACTCTAAAGCATAAACTGTTTGGTTCACGAAGTCGATATTATGCTTGAAAATTTAAATAAAAGATACACCAACATGGCTGTAAAAATAAATTACCATTAATTACTTACAACATGCGCACAACAGTTAGAGCACAGAGTGTTGATATTTAATTACAACAGTTCTTAATTTTTAATTTACTCCATCTATTGTTGTAAGATTTAAATGTAAATTCGATACGCAAATTATCGATTTTCATTATTTTTCCATTCCTGCAAAATTGTACGATGCCCTGAGTTTCCACTTCTAGGTAATGTCATTTCTAAAGCCTTGAATTAATTATATGTTACTGAATGTTTTATTTTTGTTGTCTTGAAACATCAAGAAGAATTGATTTTAGTAGAAGTAATTTTATTTAGTTGCTTCCATACAAAACAAGATTATTTTCTCCAACGATACAACAACAAGTCCTTTTCCCTTAAAGGCCAATTGCTTGAACACTATCTAGAAAAACAGTGTCAATTTGGATTACGTTCAGACACAGTAAAAGTGATAAGAAGGTGAACGCAACTTCTTACTTATCGAAATCATGCAATGTGCATGGTTTTAGATAGACACAAACATATTTACATATTTCGCCTGTAAAATAAACCCGCATTCTAAGACCGACAAACAAGGGAAAGTAACCGACATTATGTATAAAAAAGGAAACAACGCAGTGTAGTTGATTATATTTATAAATCAAATTACGGTAAATGGTCCATTTCCTTCGTGTGTAATCATGTCTTCCGTGCTCGGAGATTATTACCCTCGCCTTACTTTCTTAGCTGCAATATTCTTGTTTTTCAGTGGTGCTTATCGAGCTCCAAGTTTATTGTCTAGCTTTTTATAGACTTGTAGCAAAAGTAAAAGAGATTCTTTTTTCCTCGTGAAATTTATCAAGGTTTTTTCTGCATCGGTTGTTTCAAAATACCGGCTACAAAAACAAAAAACTTTACGGCTGTTGATGCTAAAATTCGGTTTATTTCTGTTCTCCGTTTTATTATCTCGTTTATAAGGTTAAAACCCCCCAATTTTATACGCCTTTTTTGGAAAAATGTTTATAGGTATAACTACTCTTGTTATACTTAATATAAAACTGTCACATGTTTTAATTCCTTTTCCTCACATTTCGACTCAAATGCAAAACATATAAGTAACCATAATTTAGTGGCTGCAACCGCTGGCTACCACACAGGTTGCAGATTCGAATACACTAGGAAATTTCTTCAAGGCTTTGCGGTTTCTATTTCTACTTACATAAACATCCTTTCTGTCCTACTGTTGGACATCGGCCTCTTCTCTGCCACGTGCTGCTCCTCATCGCTAAGGTAGAAACACGGGAGACCTGCAGTTTAACGTCGTATCCGAACGACAGAAATTCCAGAGAAGGTTTTTAGCATTAAGATCCTATGGTTGCCCACCGGATTGGGAAATTGTGTATGGTGGATTGTAGCACAATTTGAAGTTCAAATGGGGTGGTGCAGGCGTACCAAATGGCGCCGCATCCAGCTAGCACCGCATAGCCTCTCCTACCCAATTCCTACTCTCACCTCCAAGTAATATGTATATGAAAATAAAGGTGGCGAACCACGGAAAGTTTGTGCAACCCTCCTGGAGATTGGCTAACCAACCGCTGTGGAAAAAGGGGCCAGGGCTGATGAGAGAGGTAGAAATGGCCCTCCGACATTGGGGTTGAGCGCGAGGCTAGCTACCGTCATCACCAAAACCTACAGGCTACGAAAGTTCAAGAAGCAAAAGCTGGATGGACTAACAGACGAAGAACTAAGCAACGAAACAAGGACACGAATCTGGAAATTAACTTCGGAACCTGGAATGTAACGACAAACAGGGAAGATAAAAATAATCGCCGATGCCCTGACAAACTACAATATGGGTGTAACAGCTCTGCAGGAAATAAGATGAAATGGAAGAGGCACAATAGAAAAGAAAGAATACACAATGATGTTCAGTGTAGGAGATGTGCGAGGGCAACAAGCAACCGGGTTCATGATTAGTAAAAGAGTTAGAAATGTAGTAATGAGTTTCGAACCAATCAACGGAAGAATAAGTAAACTAAGAATTAAAGAAAAATCTCACAATACCACATTCGTAAACGTATACTCGCTAATAGAAATCGCAGAAGAAGAAACAGCCAAACAGTTTTACGACGAGGTACTAAGAACATGCGAAAGTATCCCGAAACACGACGCGTTAGTGATCATAGAAGATTTTAACTCGAAAATAGCGAGCACACGAATAACAATGAACAAAAACCTTATAATAAGTAGCACATGCTTCGAACACAAATAAATACATAAAGGGACATGGAAAATACCAGGAAGCAATATAGTTAACCATGCACTTAATATCTAAACGAAGAGAGTCATCAATTGTGGATGTATGAACGTGTAGAGGCGCGAATTGTAAGTCGGACCACTACCTCGTAAAAGGAAAAATGAGGGAACACATAGCGAAGATAGTCAAAAGTAAAGGACAAAGAAGTAGCAAATAGAACACAGAGAATTTTAATGAAGGAAGAACGATACTAAACTACAGGGAAGAACTACACCAGTGCTTAGGGCAGGAACCGGTAGATAATAATATAAAAGAAGAATGGACAAATATTAAAACATCTGTCGTAATATAAGCCGAAAACATATTAGGTATAATATATAAACCTAACAACAGGAATGACTGGTTCGATGATGTAAGTAAAGAAATAATAGAAAGAAAAATAGAAGCCAGGAAGAAATGTCTTCAAAGGGATACAAGAGCAAACAGAGCAAAGTGCAAAGAACTGAGGAGAGAAGCAAAGAACATGTGCAAGAAGAAGAAGAAATGTAAGCTAAATGAAAAAATCGAAGAAACAGAAAAAGCAGAGAAACAAATATCACAAGAAAATTCTACCAAACAATTAAATAAAACGCTAAAAGCTATAACCCCAGGATAACCATATGCAAAGACAAAGAAGGAAAATTTAAAAGAAAAACCAAACATTACGAACCGATTGAAAGAGTATTTCGAAAACATACTAACGCCAGGAGAGGAGCCGATGGACAAAGAAGAAGAAATCATAACAGTTGAACCGTTGATAGAGGAAGTATGATGAAATATGCAGAGTAATTAAAAACATGCAGACTAATAGAGTTACTGGAAGCGGTATTACAACCGCAGAACTTATTATAAACGGCGGAAAGACGTTAAAAGGAACGATACATAAACTTATGAAACATATATGAAAAGTAAAAATATACTAGGAGTTGCCACCTGGAACGTCATGTCCTGGCCGAGAAGACATCAAGACATAGTTCAACAATTGCAAGAGAAAGAGATCAAAACCTGTGCCACCTCTGAAATAAAGAAAAAAGGAAAAGGGATGGTAAGAGTGGAAGATTATATTTTCATATACAGAGAAGCATCACCAGAAAACTATTGAAGAAAATATAGAACACGTAAAATACGTAAACGACAGAATATTGATAGTAAAACTTAAAACTAACGATACAATCTTGTACATTCTTTGTGTATGTTCTGGATACGTCAAAACCAATAGAAGAAAGAGAAAGTTTCTATGAAGAACTACAGGACGAACTGAACCTAATCGAAGACAATCAGGAAATCATGCTGCTGGGAGATTGTAATGCAAGAGTACGCAATAACCCCATACCGGAAATAACCCAAAAATTGAAGATGAAGAAGGGACATATGACAATGGAAACCTGCTGGTTCTGTTCTGTGCAACTAATGCAATGAGAATAAATAATACATTATTTGGCCATCACATGAAATACAACGTTACCTTTTAAAACAGTAGAGCACAGCAGTCACTAATAGACTACATCGTAACAAAGAGGACCTTCCACACAAGTGATGTTCTTGAGGTAAGAACACTATACTCTGCTGAAATAGGAAGCGATCATCGTTTAGTGCTCTGCGAGCTATAAATAAACATACAGGTCCACCGACCAAAAAGACCAACAGCTATCACGAAGTTCAACACAGAGTCCTACTCAAATGATAGCACAAAAAGTCTATTCGAGCAAAGACTGAAAAGCAAATTGCAACAAAACCCCATACACACCACAGATACGCTGGACCAGCAGCGAACCAAGCTAAAAAAAATAGTATCTTGGACGCAACCAAGGAGACTATAGGGCAACGTACAACGCATACAAACTCAAACAAAAGAACATCATGGTTCAAACCGGAGATGAAATTTCTAGCTCGGGAGAGGAAAACTGCATATCTACAATTTCTAAATAAACAAAGACCCGAAAACTAGGATAATTATGTCACAAAACGAAATGCATTAAATGCAGAAATTAGAAAAATAAAACAAGAATACTGGGAACAATACCCCAAAGTCCTAGAGCATGATCTATATGGAAGACAGAAAAAAATATGGGCCACGCTGAGAAGGACCAAGATGGAGGTTAAAGAAACGGTTCAAACGAACAAGATCTCCAGTTATGAATGGGAAGAGTATTTCAAAACACTATACAGGCAAGAAACTGAGGAAGGGGAAGAAGTAGTTATAGAACCCGAAAACCAAGAACAAAGCGAAGACAACGACGTAGAAATAAAAGAAGATGAAGTTATCGAAACACTAAAAAACTTGAAGAACAGGAAACCCCCTGGACCCGATGATACATCATATGAAATGCTTAAATATGGAAGCGAACAACTTGCAAAAGATCTTAGACAGCTTTTCCAAACAGTAGTAGATTAAGGAACTATACAATTAAGCTGGGAAGCTAGCATAACCATCTCCATATTCAAGAAAGGAGAAAATCACAAACCAGAAAACTTTCGGGGAATAACACTTCTCAATAGCACATTAAAAGTGTGCACAAAGGTATTACAACGAAAACTAGAAAGGATTCTGCCGACTAAAGAAAACAACAAGGATTTAGAAACAACAGATAAACCACTGACGCCATATTTATAACTAAACAGATCTCTAAGAAGTCGTTAGAGTTTAACAAGCCACTATACTTGTTCTTCATAGACCTTTGTAAGGCTTTTAAATAATGAAAAACCAACGAGTACCCGACAAACTTATTAACGTAGTACAAGCCATAAACACAAATTACACCAGTGGCATAAAAATGAATGAACATGTAAGCAGTGAACTGCTGATATCTACAGGCGTACAACAAGGGGACTCCCTGAGTCCTTTCTTATTTAATCTTATTATAAATAAAATAATAGAAAGCCTGCCTAAACATTCGGGGTATAGAATTGGGAATACTTACTTCCATATGATTTGTTTCGCTGACGACGCAGTACTTCTCGCCGAAAAGGAGAATGGGCTGCAGATGCTTACACAGAGTTTTAATTTGGCGGCCAAGAAATATAACATGACCACAAAT
Source organism: Limonius californicus (assembly GCA_014611495.1). Taxonomy (NCBI): domain Eukaryota; kingdom Metazoa; phylum Arthropoda; class Insecta; order Coleoptera; family Elateridae; genus Limonius; species Limonius californicus. The sequence goes on along the minus strand of JABXWE010000201.1, from coordinate 42,673 downwards.
ACAACAAAACCCAAAAGCATGGCCATAACAAAGGAACCACTTCGATGCAAACTAGAAATGGAAGGGGAAATGATAGAACAGACAAAGAAATTCAACTTCTTAGGAACACAGATCACCAGCGGCAAAAATTTATATCAAGAGGTGAAAGCACAAGTAAATGCAGCAGCAAGAATAACGGGATGCCTTAGGAACTTAATATGGCCCAGTAATCACATGGCAACCGAAGCAAAAGCAAGAATACACAAGACGGCTGTAAGACCTATCCTAACATATAGAGCAGAGGCCAGAGCGGACACAAAAAAGACAAAACAACTAATAAGCACGTGCGAAATGAAAATACTACGAACCATGCAGGGGAAAACTTTAACAGACAGAATATCCAACAACGATATTAGAGAAATGTAAAAAACACAAGATATAACAAAATGGACCAACGATAGAAGGAAGTACTAGAGCAGACATGTGATCAGAATGGACACCAACCGAGTAGCAAGAAGACCAAAGGAAGATCGACCAAAGGAGGGGAAACGAGAACGAGGCAGACCGTGGGTGCCCACATCAGAAGAGGCTTAAGATGAAGGTTTTTGAGAACAGGCTAAAGCCTATATTAAAATAAGAAGAAGAAGAAGAAGAAGGAAAGTAGAACAAATGCCAGAAGAATGGAAGGTATGCAATGTAATACCCATATACAAAAAAGGAGACAAAGAAATGTGCAGCAACTATCGAAGTATAACCTGTTAAATGTTGTATATAAAATACTATCGGTCATGTTATATAAAAGAATCGAAAAATAGGGTGAAGAAATCATAAGGGATTATCAAAGCGGATTCCGACCGGATCACTCCACAATAGACGGGATATATCAAATGAGACAAATGTTAGAAAAAACATTAGAATACAACATCCACACACACAATTTGTTTATAGATTTTAAACAAGCAGTTTACCAAGTTAGTAGACACCAAATGCTACAAGGTCCACGAGAACTTGGAATTCCTGCTAAATTAATTAGGCTTGTAAAGATGACACTAACCGAATCAAAAGCCGAAGCTAAAATACAAGGATAAGAGACCGAGCCTTTGCACATAAACAGCGGAGTCAGCCACGGAGACACACTGTCATCTCTACTATTTAATTTAACACTAGAGACAGTTATAAGAAGAACGGACGTAATCGAGTGCATAGCCACTAAAATGTTCCAAATTAATGCTGACGCCGATGATATTGTAATAAGAAGCAGAACTAGAACGAATATTAACAAAGCTGGAGACAGCAGCAATAAAGTAGGCCTGATAATAAACACGTCAAAGACGAAATATATGAAAGTTGCAAGCGAAAAGAATGTACAAATAGAAAAATTTTGATTAAATGAATAAGAATTGAAGGAGTACCAGAATTTGTATAACTAGGATCACAACTAAACATTGGTAATAATATTGCACCTGAGATACAAAGAAGAATCAAAGCAGGAATGAGAAATTTCTATGCCTATAAAGATTTAATGAGATCCAAATTGATAACCAAAACTTCCAAAATAAAAATCTATTAAACTATGATCAGACCTCTTATTACGTATGGATGTGATACACGGTACACAACGGAAACAATTGAGAAGCAGCTCCTGATATGTGAAAGAAGAATTCTGCGGAAAATATATGGACCCACTGAATGCGAAGACGGGACATATAGAATAAAAATCAACCACGAATTGGACGAGCTCATAGGAGCAGACAATATCGTGCGATTCAACAAAACGCAGCGATTAGCGAATAGCATGGATAGGACATATCGAGAGAATGGACATCTATAGAAGAAAAAAGACGCTGACAAACTGGCGACCAACAGGCAGAAGGTTAAGTGGAAGACCAAAAAAACGATGGGAGGATTGTGTCCTTAACGATCTGAATAAGTAAGGAATTAGAAACTGGAACACGATTATAAGAAACAGACCCGAATGGAAGAAGATTATTGAACAAGTTAAGACTCACTGAAGGTTGTAGTGCTAAAAGAAGAAGAAGAAGAAGAAGAAGGGTTGCAGCACAAAATGTTTATAAATTTACGTAGTAATGTTTAGGTTTTAAGCCCAAGGCATAATTGACGTTTTGCTCAGAAAGAAACCCCTCTACCAACTGAACTACCACCACACTTACGTCAACTTAGATAGCCTTAAAGGAGTGCCTCGGTGTAATAGCCTTGGGTAACAATAGACGGCTAAAATGTAGCGCTGGCCAAATTAATTTCTTTGTAATGCTGCCCTAGTTATGGTAGAAAACAACTTACTGTTCATACAAGGTGCTATGGTGTTACACACCTATTTATTATAATGCAGTCGATACTTATTTATTTAGAAGCATTAAAGACACATACACATGAATTAATAATAGTGTTTCATATTACAGAATAGGAATTTCCAGGCTCAGCTGCTACGACTTTAAACGAGTCCAGCGTCAAGTTATTCCATCGCTACCCCATTCAAATTTTGCCTGTCTATTTAATGAAATACTTGAAATTCCTTGATCTACGGGATTTATAAATTAAATTAACTTGAATTGCAAAGTATTAGAAATTACAAAACATGAAAACATTAAAATCAATTTGTAATAAAATTGGTTACAGAGTTACAATATGTTTTAATGTACTAGTAAGCTTACTGTTAAATAAATAGCACTTTTAAAAAGCGAAGGGTTTCTTGACCGTATGTGTAAATACGAGGGCTCGTTTGTATATTCCGAGAGATTTTTTTTGCATTATTGTTATTATTTTATTGAAGCTTCTTTCAACTGGCCTACGTACTTACCTAAGCAGCAGCGCTACAGCCTAAATATGGCTTTGGCCTAAGCAAATTTCACTCTCCACCTTTATCTGCCTAAAGTTCTTTTACTTCAATTCGTAATGTTTAGGCGTGCTTATACATTTTCAGCTACTGTTTTGCTCCATCTTCCTTCTTGACGTCTTCTGCTTCTTGTTCCCCTCGAATTCTAGTCTTCTAGTTCATGGTTCTACCTTTTCCTCAACGTCCTCTCTGGCTTAACTGGCTGTATACACTTTCTCAGCAGTAAAAATTTTAAATTACAAGGAAGGAGAGGAAGAAGCACAAAACTTTAAAGCCTAGTTTTGGTGTAACCAGAATTGCAGAAGTGCCTTTCTTTTATTCGACAAGATACAGTACTTATAGTAACATCAAATAAATTAAAAACATACATTTATTAATGATTTTAAACATTCTATTTAGATAAGTTTGCAAGCCGACTATTTGCACATTGGAAATTGTTTTGGTCAGTTAGATTAGTTGAGCAAATAAACAACATTGAATTGTTAAAAATTGGAAACATAATATAGTGTTAACTAAATTTTGAGAGGAACGTCGGATGATAGATTTCGAGCTTCAGGCTTTGAAGCCTTGAGAACTCGCATTCTACTCTCGACGACTATACTTTCAGGATGTTTATGAATCATATTAAACGGATTACTTACAACACTAATAGTTAGTACTCCAGCGGGATAGACAGAAGGTAAGCTTCATCACAACTGTAGAGTTATATACTTTATTTATTTACTCAATCCTAAGCCTTTCCGTGTAAAACGTTTGCGATAACTCATTTGTGGACTTATTTTCCATATTTCTTTTCGTTTATTTATGCCTGCAGTGGTATCTGTTATGTTGTTTCATTCTACTCTTTTAATTTAAGCGCCCTTTTTAGTTCCTACCACCAGGATTTTTAAGGTCTTCCCATTTCCTCATTCCCACCTCTTTTGCTTCCCAGCTTCTTCTAGGGTTTCTTTAATCTCCCATCCTATTAATATTTTTGTCGATTTTTTGGTTAATATCGTCATCCAGTTTTCCTTTAACATTACCTGTACCGTCTGCAGTTTTCATTACAGATTTCATACAATGTTAAAAAATAGAAATCATCATCTATACTCTAGAGTCTAGAGTAATACACCTATTTACAGTTCAATGCACCAATTATGATTACTATTTTTTCTATGTAAATCTGTATGGCACGATGCTAACTTTTTCCCAAAATTTACATCTAAATTTAATTGAAAATATTTAGCACCGTTGCATACACAAAATGCATAAGTAAATTAATATAAATTATTTAATTGGAAGTACAAATGCGGGACAGGTGGTGAAATCAAACGGCAATACAGCGCAGGACTCTTGCACAGCATAACCGAGGAGGAGGTGGAGTTATCGGACGGCGTCAAATTTAAAAATTTCAACGATTTAGGTGAAAAGTAATGCTAGGAATATGCCTCGCTTATTATTTTGTGCAAGTCACGTAAGGAACCTGCCAATGTTATGTAATTTCAAACTTGTGTTCGCATTAACGATAATAAGTAAAGCAAAATATCAAATACAAGATAACCTCAAAAAGAGATGAAAAATAAATACAACCAACTGATTGACAAAATACCAATGATACAAACCTAAACCATAATGACAAAAAAAATTGACACATGTTTCAGACATAAAATAAAATTGTACAACCTGCAAAATTTTCATGACAATTTTGCAGTAAATGTATTTGTAAATTTACAAATAAATTTTGCATTAAATTTAACATTGTATAATATTAGCTTAATGCACAAAAATAGCAACGCACACAGCATTTTCCTAGAATAAATTCAGTAACTCCCAATCACTACAGGTTTTTTAAAACATCTGTGGAATGTTCAAGAAAAGTCTTTACTGATTAAATTCCCTCTTTTAAATTGTCTGAGCATTTGAAGTTTACAGAATTTGTTAAAACTAACTGTCTTAGTTATCCCTGAAAAAAGCCAAACTTCTCACTTTTTATCGTAAAACTTCTTTCGTTCTAAAGTTTGCCACTAATGCGCGGAACTACTTGAATTTGACTTATAATCTAGAAAAATTTGTGAACACGAATTTAATTATTAATACTAGTTACATCGTGGTTGTCATTTTGCTGATTCTTCATACAAGTTTTTAGATGTAGCCTAACAAAAACAACTGGGCACTTCAGATAATTAACCCATGCAAGTTTTTGAGTGGTTGCTGCTACTTTCTTGGGAGTGTCTACCTTTACTTTTACCTTATTTCTTCATGATCTTCTATTCCCTGAAAGTCTTCTCTCGAAGTATATTCAGTCAAGGGCGTATCAATGGAGGGACAAGGGAGAGCAGCTGCCCCTTTTCCAAGGCAGAGAAAATGTAAAATAAAACAGATAAACTGTAAACAACAAATTTCTGAAAAATTGATTAATAGGTTGCCTGTAGGTATGTCAACATTTTTAAAGAAACTAATTACGAAATAGAGAGCCTCGCGCCATCTGTTAAAAGTCATAAGAACTACAACCTGTGCGTGTATTATACACGTACAGGTTGTAGTTCTTATGACTTCTCAATGATGCATCTATAGTTAACTCGTGGAAACAAGGAGCTTTCTAGAATAATCTCGTCTTATTTCACGACGCATCAACAACGAGAATATTCCAGAAGCTACTTACCTCGTACATATTGTAACGAAGTGTCCAGTGCGCGCTGTAAATAAATTTTAAATTAAATTTTGTGACCGCGTAGTGCAACATAAAGGCGCTAGTGGCGCGCGGATTCAGGATTAGTACCCGTCTCCCACCTTGTTTCTATCATCAGTAGGTATCCCCGCCAACATAAAAATTGTTAACAACATTTTAGAATGGGAATGGAAGGTATAAAGGCGAGCACCAGCTACCAAAAGATGAACTTGAGTCCAAGCCAGTCAAGGAAGAACTTCAACCTAGATCCAGTCAAGGAAGAGCTTCAACCGAGATCCAGTCAAGGACGCTGTTTAAATTACCTGTTACCAAAAATCGAGTCCAGTTAAAATACCTGTTCCAGTTAAAGTAAGGATTTTGTTATTCCCAGTTAACTTCAGTTTGTTTGCAAAGTCAAGCCCGCCCGTGTAACATTCGTTGGCTCAGTTGCTTAGGGGTCATATTGCCCTTTTTCAATTCGAGCTACGAAGTGTTGTCAGCGAAGTGTGGGAATATATATCTAGTCTAAATCACTTGGGTTGTTTCCCTGTGAACTTACGCTGTGTATAGGACCAGTAGAAAAGTTTGGTTTGAAATAGGAATTTGGGTTATTCTCCCGATTCGTATTATTTACTTAAACTTCAGAAAAGATTAGTAAAGGTATAATTCGTTTTCTCAGTAGCTTAGGGGTTGTTTTCCCCTTTTCAACGGAGTTAGCGAATTTATACGTAGGGTTTTGTAGCCTTAAGCTGTAAAAGACTCATTTTAATACTCGATTCAAATTTATCACCAATTCCCCGTTAAATCCCATATTTTCCTAATTTATTACAGTGACACGAAGAGTAACTAAGGGAGTGTATTAGGTAAAATACGCTTACCTAATTGCACTAATTTGTTGGTCCAGTTGAGTGACCTGCAGGTGGACGTAACCGAAAACTCCAAGGTTATAATTCGTAAGTTGAATTTATTCACTCCAAAACACCGAGATTATAGACGTAGCCGGCTGATAGCGAGAGAGTGCCGCCCGCATGAACCAGCAACAATTGCTAGCACATGTAAATTTCAATTACACAAAAGCTGCTAATTAGTTTATTTCAGGAACACCGGATGTGGAAAACTAACCTAGTTGATTTCCACGTGCTGTTGTTAAAATTTATATTTCCCTAGATCTTGTTTGCATGCAATTTGGGTTGCGTACCACGCGGGGCCCATAAACTCCGATATTTGGTAATTGTACTAATATTGTATTAATACTTATATTATTTTCATCCTGTTGTATAGGTAAATAAGGTATTAAGTTTGGTAAGAAAATTATGTTAAACTTGAAGATTCATTTTATTTGTAAATAATCCATATTAATTACTCTCAGTAATAAATAAGTACATCCTATACTGTGTGTGTATATCTGCCTGTAATTAACTAATGCAAATATAAATAATAAATTGTTTAATCCACTACCTTTCTATAGTTTCTTTAGTCTTAAACACAAACACTGGACATGAGCTATCCAGAGCATTCCAACCCCTGAAGCAAAAGGGTTGGACGGTTAGAATATATAAGAAGCATTGAATGTTGATATACCGGCCACTCGCTTTGCTGGCCGACAAATGCATAAAAGTAACTCCCCAGTCGGAAATCGATCCCAATTTCGGAGAAGGCCTCTAATTCCTTACTTGGGTTCAATCATATCATCTTTAGAAGTAAGTTTTTCTTCAGACAACTCTCCTGCATTTTAATTGACAGATTTCCATCCGAGTAACATGAGAGATGTTTCATTGGAGGAACGGAATGAAACCACTTCATCTTGTGCAACTTTTCACAATTTAGAAGGCATCGGAGGAGACAGGGAATTGTGGTTTAAAATGTGGAATGAGGTAAAAGAAGCGCCAGATATCAACGAGGTTTTAAAAAAGAGCGAATCGGTTTTTCCAGTCATTAGAAAGGCGCTGCTGATTTTGCTTTCACAGCCCTTCACAACAAGCACTATATAGCGTTCATTCAGCTCCCTTCACCGAATTAAAACATAGGTTAGAAGCACAATTGGCATAAATAGGTTGAATAGGTTAGTCATGCTAAGCATTCATCATCAATGGGATTTAGCAAACAAGAAACAATTAGTGGCAGCTGTAGTTAGAAAATTTGCAACTAATCCTCCCAAACTAATGTTCAAAAATTAATTTTATTAATAAATAGTGTTTTTCGTTTGTAATTGTGTATTATTGCATGCCTCCCCCTATGGACCCCTTCCCGCATGCAAGAAGTTGGATTCAGAAAGCTGCCCCTCCCGTTTTGAGCTGGATACGCCCTTGTGTTCAGTAAGATATCGATGGTGTTCTGAAAATATCTCCGATGTGAAAATCTGTCATTTTACAAGAAACACAAAAAACTGTCTATATCCTGTTTTTTACACTGATCTTGCCAGTAGGGTCTAAAACATTTTTATTATTCATTAACACGACATATTTTGACTGCTGTTAGAAACTTTAAAGTTAAATAAACTATCATAATTTTATTTCTCTCCCTTAGCATTTATATTTTATGGTAAGCCCATTTATTGCGAAATCGTTTCTTCATACTTATTGCTTACTTTATATTTAAACAGCTTCGTCTTGTTAATTTTTTGTACATTAATCTTCCTCATCTTGGCCTCTTCTGCGGTAGCAGTTTTTCATTGCAAACTCTTCTTGTTGGCTTGCCTTCAAAGGTTTTTCTAAAATAATTGTTGCTGGTTACAATGTTACTTTTTTTTATTCTAAAGTGTTACTTCGCAACTAGCCTTAAAAACTAACCAACAATTTTGATCTAACTTAAATTGACTAATTCGTTATTCTAAGAATTCACCCACTCGTGTCCTTTCAGTTCTATCTTACAAAACTTTCTATGTGTGTTACCACTTCACTTTTGCGCTGCTTTTTTGGTTTGGTCCTCTTGAGCCTTCTCACTAGATCTGCATTGTCCAGGAGTTAGATTACCTCGACGTTCACGTGATGATGAAGCCTGCTTACATGCTTCTGGACAAAGTTCTTTATTTCCTCCGTCACGGTTTTTATCCCGAAATCCCTGTTGATGTCACTATTCCGAACATACCAAGGTACATCTACGATATTCGTCAGCACCTTGTGCTGAAAATTTTAAATTTGTTTGATGTTAGTTTTGTTGGTACAGCCCCAAAGTAGACAACCGTATTTCCAAACTGGTTTTAAAACTTGGTTGTACAGAAGTAACTTGTTATGTATTGAACGTTGTGAGTTTCTACCCAGCAGCCAATACATTTTCAAATATTTTATATTCATTTTTTCTCTTTTCTTCTTTATATGGTCTTTCCGTCATAGTTAGGCATCAAAGTTCGTTCTAAGGCTGTATTAGCACACGGTGTAATGCTGTTGTTGAGTGTCACTGGCATATAAACATCCTTTTTGTTCATGAAGATGATATGCGTTGACTTGCTTTCGTTTAGTTTTATTCTCCATCGTTTTGTCGATTTGTCCACATGGTTTATGGCTTATTGTAATGTTACTGCCGTTTTCTCAATTCTTTCGCCTGTCGTTAGTATTTCAGTCTCGTCTGCAAACGTTGCTATTGTTATCCCATTCGTTAACGGGATATCGTTAGTGTACAATAGGTATAGTATAATAGGCCTCAGTACACTACCTTAATATTGTGTAAGTCGGAGTATTCCTCTTCTTGCTTGATCCTGAATAGTATCTTGGTGATGTATAATTTCAGGAATTCAGCAAATTATATAGGCACATTTATTGAATGTCCACTACAAACTTTTCAGCTTCGTGGTTCAGATCTAAATTCTCTTCGATGTTGATAAAGTTTGCTGATATTTTCCTGGAGATGAAGAAATCAATCAGGTCTGGTATTTTGTTTTGATCTGATGGCCAGTAGGTGGGATTTCCCGTGGAGTGGTATTGCAATTCCTTTCCTTTAGTTGTGGTCAGTCTTGAACCTCAAACTAGATTTTTTACGTTGATGTCTCCTCCAACGATAATTCGTTCTGCTGAGCTTTGTATCAGCCTTAAATAGTTTCTTTCTTTAGGAAATGCCTTGGTGGGCAGTTGATTGATGCAACTGTAATCCTTCGTCCTCCTGTTCTGACATTTATAGCTGTAGCGTGTATTTCTTCCGTTTCATATTTGGTTTCTTCGTAGTGCCTTACGTTTTCCTTGACTATCACTGCACGTCCTCCCCTAGCAGTGTTGTGTGAATGTATAGTGTGGTAAGTTTTATATCATGTAAATTTAATATAATTTTTTTTGTAAGATGTGTCTCTGATATGAGACACATATCTATTTTTTGAATAACCAGGAATACTTGTAGCTCGTTCTGATGTTGCTGAATACCGTTTGCATTCCAGGCAGTCCTCATATCTTTTCTGTTCATTATTTTTTCTTTGAAGCAGTAGCTTTATTACTATTTCATTGAAGTTTTGTTAATCTTTCGGAGATTGTTTTAATTAAGCATTTTATCTTGTTGCTTGAACTTTTCTTCCTGTTGTTCAAGTTTTGACATTAGGCTTTGTAGTAACTGGTTTGTCGAAACCTCTGTTTTCTGTGAACTTTCCTTCTTTTATTTAGCCTTTGGTAGTGCTGGAAATGCTTTTGGGACCCATCTGCATGGTGGTTTTCTTTAGTTGCTTCGTTTCTTATCTTTTGCATCCTTTTTGCCACTTCGCAACCTCTGTAGCTGGCTGGCTTCGCCACAGTTGGCACAATTTGATTTGCTGTTTTCATTTATTTTGCATTCTTTTGTGTGGTGTTTTCCAGCACATTTCACGCATCTTGATTCTCTGTTGTAGAATCTTCGAATGTGTCCATAAGTTTGGAATTTCTTGCAACGGCAGACTATTTTCGATTTTCTTAGAGGTTCTATTTCAACCTTCATGCCTAGTATTCCTTTTATCTCGCATATTTTGCAAATATCTTCGTCGTTTCTGAAGCTTGTCATAAAAAAACAGGAGGGTTTCTTCTCTTTTCTCTGCAGAATATTAACGGCTTCAATTATTTTGTATCCTTGACGACATACATTTTCTACTATTATACTTTCTGGAATGCATAACGGGCGCAGTTTCCTCGTCATGACTTTTATGTTTCTTTCTTGGTACAATGATTACATATTTATTTAATATTACAGCACACGCTAATATTTCACCGCATATGAGAGTACTTCGTCCATAGTACATTGAGTCTAAAAAAAACACAAAATTTTAAAAATGTTTGTAGCGCATCATGAAACGAACTTACGATAAAACTATAAAAATTGATTTAATTTCAATCTTGATTTATTGGTTAGAAATAAACCCTTTTCTATTTCCAGAAATAGTTGTTTTTATCAGTACAATTTATGTGAAGGCGTTGTGTGAGCGGAGGTTCTTGGGAATTTAAATATTCACATCTAAATAGTAGTCAGGCGGCTCCTTGAAGAGGTAGAATATAAATTATGTAGCAGGAAAAGCTGATCCACCCTAGGTTCCTTCAATAAGAACAAAACAAATCTGAGACAAACCGACTGATAAATTTTCAAGCAGGGAATATGGATTGCATTTGTTATCCCCAAAAAAACGAAAAAGGTTACTTTTGGTTCAAAATGCAGTACGGAATTAATGTATAATCTAGGCACAACTTTGCTAATCAAAATCGTTTGGCAACAAAGAATGTGGATGCTGCCTTTGGCGAACGTAAAACTATATAATTTGCAGTACTTGTTTAGACTACATGGTTCACGTCGTTTGTTACATGAAGCCGTATATGAGAAGCACAGTATGTGAAATTGCATGCAACAAAAAGAAGAGTACAAATTTATAGCATAACGCAAGTGTGGAACTTTGGGAAATGAACAAAATGAGATATGCTAACTTTCATAATTCATATTTCAAACATTTTGTTGTCTTCTAGGACCTACGTAATATACGACATTCAGTCTAAGGATTTTGTTATTGTTTCGCTCTGTATGTCTTCATTAGGCACATCTTCAAAAATTAATATTCATCAGTATGCAGAGAGTGTAGTAAATAACTAAATCATATCTACTCACTTCGTTAGGGTTGCTTCACTAAACTTAAATTTGTTAGACGGTGTGTAACAATTCCAATTAGTATACTACGTTATATTTTACTCCTGTTTTCTCAAACAGATATTATAAATGATGTTCGCAGAGCTACAGATAAAGCACATAACAGTTCTGACAATTATTTTGAATTACAGAAAGTTTAATCAAGTTTTGTGATATTTGATATTAATTATTACGAAATTGATTATAGTTACTAGTATTGGTTACCGTAACACAATAATACTGAAATAATTATTTTGAATGCAACGATGGTATATGTAAGACAAATTAAATGCACAGTATCTACTGCAATTAATAACGTCAGATATAAATATAGAATTTAAAATTGTCTATAATAATATATAAACTGAAAAAAAAACAAACAATTTGAATAAAAATAACGTCAAAAGACTCAACCAAGGGCAGGAATACTTGTAAACTTGATCGGCATTACCCCGCATTGTCTTGGTAGTATTTCGCAAGTGTCTGGCATTACCATGAAATACTCGATATTACTCGAAATGACTTGCCATTACTCGAAGTTACTTCTTGTTATTCAAAATAATACGGCAAATAATTATGTTCTGATGGGACAGATTAGACTCTGTATATTATAATAGTTTTAAAAATACCACAATATCCTTTAATTGCCTCTACTAAACTTAAAGTGTCAGTTCTTCGAAATATAACAATATTCGATAATAATGATTTTCAAACTTTATATTCTCTTAAATGGGAACACTGAAGGCAATTATTTAAAAAAAAATTGTGAAAAAATTGATTTAATATTCGCATCAGAAACCTTCAAATTCGAGCCCTAGCAAAACTTTATTTGATTTTTAATAGAATACACTATATTTGTTTGTTCCCGTAGTGTTCCGGTTTTTTTTAATGGAAATGCAATTACATAATGCAATAAAAATATTCTAATAGCGAATGACTATCACCCTGGATACCCTGTATTTTTGATTAGCTGCTGTGAAATATTATTATTTTGAAATTTTAATACGGAAATGAATTCTAAATTTGTCAAGACATGTCAATGTTTTTCTTTTGATATGTGTGTCTGCCAGAATTAGTAATCGATGGATATTTGAATTGCCTACAGAGTTAGACAGAAGTGAAAGAAGCTGTAATTTCTAAGTTACATCCTGTCCTCTTGCAATGGAATTTATTAGGAAGTTCGAAAATTTTTGCTTAATTAACATTTTTTAGAAATCTTTAAGATCTCTGTGGATCGGTAACGGCTTCAAGATGGTGCAACACGTGATTCATAACAATCCTAATTTTTGGGTACCTGCTTGTAATAACTTACTCCTATTATGGTTTCAAGTTATATGGTGATTGCTTCACCAAAGAGTGTCTGGTAATTGTCTGGATTTGGAATTGTCTGTCCAGCTCTTCTGTACAATATCTCGGAAGTCCCACCAAGTTTCGCCTAAATAACATATATTCTATTTTCTTGGCGATACGTTTTGATGTTTTGGTGATATTCGCGTCACCATACTTGTAATCTGTTTGATTACATAATAACTTGACGTTTGCTAGTAGTTTTACGTTTAAATTCCATACGTTAAATAATTCATACTTTGAGAACACTATATTGCAATGGGTGCAGAAAAAAAACCCCGAAAGAAACCCCTGAAATAAAAACCCCCGGAATAAAAATCCCCAGGAGAAAATTCCGGAAAAAACCCACTGCGAATATAAAGAACACTAGAAAAAGTTCTTAGTAAATTTAACGATTTCTTTATTATTAGTTTATTGTATTTTTTTACAGAGTGGCAAAATATTCAAGCTTATCCGGTCAAGAAAACAGTGACAGTTTAGTACAGATACAATAAATTTATTATCGATTGATTTAAACGCATTACTTATTAACTATTTATGTATTATTTATTTTATTTATATTAAAAAACAGATACCTACAGTCTAATATTGTGGCTAATAGCATTAAAAAAATTGTCTAGCTCCCTTAGTGGCAATCTTACTAAGTTCTGTTGCTCCAGTTCCGTTTAGTCAGCGGTCTCCTGCCTCATCTTTTTTATTAGGTCCCAAATACTGGGGTGGTTCTGGCCAACTAAATTTGAAAATCTATGGTTCCACCTTTCTGTGTGGTTATTAGTCCTTTCGTCGCCGCTAATAATAGCCATAAGGCTACGTGTATGAATGTTTCATGTTTCTGGCGGGAATATTGGCGGAACGCATTTCGTAAGCGTACGTTACCGTTATTATTTCCCACCCTCCTGCATGTTTCCGACGTGTACAGTAGAAATATTCCAAAAGGTCTTGTGTACCATCAGGGACGTTATCCTTTAGATAGGTCATGCCTCTAGGTACTTCTTCCAAAGGCATCATACCGCAAAACCTTGAAAATTGTTCATCATCCCGGTATCTCCGCTCAAGGCCTAATTCTTGCAATTTTCGGTGAGTGCTTTGAGCTAGGTGGTAGAAGCACCCTCTTATGGTAATATTATCGCCGAGTACTTCTTTCATGGTAACTATTACAGCTTTTCCGTGGAAAAGATTTCGCTGCTCACGGTTATTTGTAATCATCTTAAACATACTTTTGTACCTTGATTGCGTCTCTCTATCCAATAACGTGTAGGCACAGGTTATAAACACGTTTTTCACCTTCACTCGTACCACAAAGAGTTGTATCAAATGTTGTCGAGCTAAGGAATAATTTCCATCAATGAACCATGCTGTAGCGTTTGCTAGATGAACAAGGCATTCGTCCATGGCAAATACTATGATTCTTTCTTCCGAGTGCACACCGCTATCGTGGAGGAAGAATCTCTCGTTACGTGGCTCGCCAGTAGTATACCAATTGCCTGTAAAAAAGCTACCCTTTAATACTTGTATTACATGTACACTAGAAAGGGTTAATTTGGATAAAATCGGAATTTTTGAATTTTGCTTAGCCAATATTTGTACTTGTACTATACTAGTACTACACAATAATAAGTTCTTGTAGAGACCTCGGCTGTAGAACATTTCGAGCTGTCTGGTTTCTAAGGGTCCTTTTCGCCGATTCTTCAATGAGCATCACCGCACGAGTCGAGTTTACCAAAGTAGCGACTGCTTCAACGTAAATTTGGAGTGGTTTGGCTAGCGTATCTTCAACTGTTTGCTTCATCACTTCAACACATTTTGTAGCCTCTATTTCATCATTATTGACCGGGTGGTTGTGTTCTGCTTTAAATTCTGGATCTCCATTTTCCAATGTTGTTACTAGAATCGCTCTGCACTATAAAATATGAAATGTTGCAATACCAAAACATCCATACACATATATGTACATCCATCCCTGCATCATACATAAATACATACAGTGTGACTGTAAATGATTGAGGACAGTTTGAATTTACCGCCACAAATTTTAGTGTATTTCACATATTCACGTATTTATGATTTCTGCTGGGCATTTTGAATAATTGTTGTAAATAATTGTTAAATTAAATTTGAATATTTTCACTTATGATTAAGGCGAAATTCTAAGTTTATTGTGTATTAATTGTTTTAATTAAAAAGATAAAACTATTGATGAAAATCGTTATTGACAATTAATATATATCTCAGTTATTCCTATTTGAGACGCCACTGATGAGAAATAATCAGCTGACAAGTTTACTGTATTTGCTACCAACTTGACAATAATTTCTTATTGCGGTAAATTCAAACTAGCCTCAATCATTTACAATCACACTGTACATATATAGGCAGATACACACACTTACATACAAACAAAGAGAACATTCATTTGTAGAGGTTTCCACAATACGCGGTTCTTCTTTATTCTATACGATTTTTTGTAGAAGACATATATTATAAGTAAGGATTCCATCATAAGGGTTGAATAAAGAAACAAATCAATTTTGAAACATCCTAGCATAAATTGTTCAATACTGATAGGGATTGTATAACATTCACAAACAATCTAATTCTACATTTTATCCTCATCTACTATCATACATACATACATGCAGACTCGCCCTCTATATTAACATATAATCAGTCTATAATTTCATCATCATCATGATCGTGATCCTCGTTTGTACCGCTTGCGCAATGTCGAGGCGGTATGAGGCAAAGCTAAGCTAGTTTGTGTTATGCACCACAGGGCCTGACTCTGCGGGTTACCGTGTTGGTGCGAAACCCTGCTTGACTTGCCTTGTGTGTGGATGTTTTTGTTTATGGTCTTGTTACTCCTCTAATGCGACCGTAATACGAAGAGTGCCATTAATTTGATTCCCAATGGCAAATAGAGACCGGGGCCCAGTACCGATCACCAAGGGAATTAGCAAAAATTTTTTTATTACATCCAAAGCTTGGCTCTTCTACCACTGAGCCATCCCCGCCCCGCCAATCTACAATTTACGTACCTTTAATGAACTGTACTTGTTACATCGCCAACTAGTACTGCTAGCACATTTTTGTCTACAACGTACATGTGACCCACAAAATATAACTTCTCACCTCCCTTATTTGCCGTATCACATCCATGACTACAGAAGGCTAGTTAGCAAAACCGAAATGGATAGGTAAATTTAAATTTCCTTCTTAGAACAATTAGTACCTAGGTAACTTAATAGATGAACGATAATGAGGATACGTTAATGTGAACCTAATTGACAGGGCATGTTTAAAAATATTTTGTGTTTGTGAAGATAAGCATATTATTACCACTCAGCAACAAACACACTTAAGCTAATTGTAAAAAAGGTTAAATTTACTAGGATCTTTCTCTATTGTTTTTTCTTCGGAAGCTTTTTTCCAGGTTTTTTTTCCTGGGGGTTTTTATTCCGGGGTTTTTATTCCGGGTGCATTTATTCCGGGGTTTTCTTTCCGAGCGTTTTTTCCTAGATTAATTGCAATATAATCTTTATACAACTTTTGATTTAACAATTTTACGATAAGCAAGCCGTTTTCCTGGTACATTTGATATATTTTTCGCCAAATTAAATGTTCGCTATCAGTCAACGGTACCCAGACTTCTAAATAAAGTACAAATAAATATCGACTTTGCATAGAAGTTCATCAAAAACTGCTTTACGATGTTAACTTCTTAAGTTTAAAAATTATGTCATTAACACAACCAATAAGGCAACGATCTAACGTAATCTCTAAAGAGTAACGTATTACTGCAAGTTAATTCAAGACGCTACTTTTGATAGGTACATAGTTTACTAAGTTTAACATAAATAACAATACTTCAAGTAAACAGGGTAATCTTAAATAATGAATAAAAATAGATAATTTAAGCTTCTTGCTTGAGTCACAACCCCTAGGCTACCTCAGCCTCTTCGCAATATGTAAATTTGCCCGAATGCGGCGACTGCTTTAAGCTGAGTTACAAATAGCTTGTAAATCTTTGTCCTACAAGTACCTTCTTAAAGCGGATAACGATACAATTTGAAGCAGACTATAGTCTAGACTAAGTCAACCGAAGAAATCGTCTTATGACCAAAAAAATCTGATATCTAAATATTTCATTCTGGAATAGACCTGTTCTAAAATATTGTTTCCACTGCTCTACTGAACTCGTACGTTAAAACAAGTCCGGTTAGGTTAGTTCCTCACCGCAATCAAATTGTAACCGATAAGGACGAAGTCTTGAGCAGGTAGTAGCAACGAAGGGATTATAAGCCCATTTAAAACTTGGTAATGATCGATACTATAGCGCAGTGTTTCTCAAAGTGTGGTAAGCATACCTCTGGGGTTAGATGAAAATTCTTCGGGGAGTACGTAGCAATTCTCGGTTACGCATTAAAAAAATTATTTTGAAGATATTGAAATCTGTTATTCAAATACTAATAACTGCTTCATAAATATAATAACAATGTCGATTCCCACAATCACCTTTACTATCGACATTGTTTCTTATTATATTAATTCATTCTACCCCAGAGATCATTCCTGAATCTTCGTTCAGCTTTAGAGCTTGTTTCAAAGATTCAAACTGTTGCACTAGATGCGAAGATGACACCCTGCTGCATACACAGGGAAGCCTTAGCTACACATACGATGTCTACAGACTATTGTCTTAACTTTCCGAATAAATGGGAGATAACTTTAAACAAATCAGTTTTAGTAACGAGGATCGTTGACTTTCTAGTGGCAACGTCCTTACTCGTTTATTTTGAACTTAGGAATTAACTATAAGTTTTTCTTGGTGAAACTGTTGAATTGAAAAATTATTTACCTACATGAGAATGGGTCAGTCAATTAGCATTCCTGGTAGATATATTTACTGTTTTAAACAATCTAAATTTGCCTTTACAAGGTAAGGAAATTTCTATATTTCATGACTAAGATAAAGTGAACGCCACATTGGCTAAAATGAAATTATGGCAGAAGCAGGTTGCCAATGGAAAATTTGACGCGTTTCCAATTCTACATGAATTGCTCGCAGGTTCAAATAAACAAATTGATGATGTGAAAATCGTATAAAATCATGAAGCATTCACTAAACTTATAAATTAATCTTGAAAAGTGTTTCCCTAAATTGGATATTGATATTAAGTAGATAATATACTATTTCAATGCCATGAAATCTTTGGCAAAGGGTGTGTCGCCAATAGAAGAACAAGTTTTCGAGCTAGGTTCGTGGTTTTCTAAAAAATAATTACAACGAGAATACGTCATCAACATTTTAGTTACAAATACATAATTAATTTTCTGAATTAGCAGAAAAAGCTTTAAGTTTCATTTTTCCATTTTCAAGTTCATATCTGTGCGAAGCTGAATTTTCGGCCCTTGTTAAAACGAAGAAGAGGAAACGCATTATAGATGTCGAACCGTATTTGAGATTGAAATTGACAACTACAAAACCCAAGTTTGCTGAAATTTTATCCCACCATAAGCAATTTCACTCTTCTCATTGATGATCAATTACTTAAATTAAGTACAAATTAATAGTCTTTATGCATTTTGTTCTATTAAAAATAAATTATATTTTTTTGTTTACATATACATCTAAAATCATATAAAATAGACATTTACAATGAAATTTTCTACCTTATCTGTTCATTTTTATTATTTTAATAGTATTATTATTATTATTTTGATAAGGGGATACTTGGTAATAATGAAAATTTAAGAAGGTGTACACGGATATTTAGGTTTGATAAATACTGGTATAGAGCGTCTCAAAGTGAGAGTATAGTGTACGTTCTTATGGACACCAGTGTTGTAAAACTTGCTTTGGAGATACTCAGCACATGTCAATCATAATGCAATCCGCCTTTTGTTGTACAAACCGCTTATAGGTGACAACTAGTATTTAAGAGTTTTGCGGACATTCTTTGCCAGCGGTTCTCAAACTACCAAATAAATATCACACATGCAAACACAAGAAAATTAATAGTTTTTGTGCAGTAGCTCTAATATATTACATATTTTTAATTATAATAATAATAATATAATTAGTACGGCAACGAACGGTAAATTAATTCCCATCGCGCTGTTTAAAAAGTAAAGTATTTAGAGCAGAAAGAAAAAACCCATTGTTTATTGCAAAACAAATCTTAAAAATTAATAACTGGTACCTAGACCAACAAACTTGAAAAAATTTTAATTACTAGTACAGAAAGGATTTATTTAATTATTATTATTATTGGTATGAATTTGTCATCAGGTATGTTTTCTTTTAGGATGTATTTGCGGTAGTTCTTTGTAGCAAAAATTCAATCTTGGATGGCCATTATAAAATGTGTGATTCCTGTGACGGAGATTATGAAGGGCATTATAGCAACCTTGTTTTGGCGTTATGTCACTTTGGTTTCAGTTGCAAGTTGTTACGAACCAAACGAGCTTTTTCGTTGGCCCGCAACAGGAAAAATGGAAAAACAAAGATTACATTAAAAATGGTAATAAGTATGGCTTAATACAAGGGTAGTTTTGAACGTTCGAACAAGAGGCTCGCCGCCTGGTTTGCTGCATTTATTTTACTAACCACACAGATCTTCGCGTTCGAGTTTACAGAAATTACAATTTATAATTATACTTTACACTTAACAAGAAAAAAAAATGGCAACTGGTGACTGACGGCCGCTTAACGTTGCATAAAAAAAAAAGGTTCAGCACTTTAGTCCAATAAAATGAAACCCGAAACAAGTTCTCACAACACAATTTACAATTTGTTCTACCTTAATTTTGTTCGGTAGGGAGTAGAGAGAAAGGCATAACTGGGGTGTTCCTAGGTTCTTCGGGAAGCACGCAAAATTCGCAGGTGCGCGCCTGAAGACTGGCTCACGACGAAGACAACGTTACGAGCCAGGACTTTCTATAACGAAAACAAAAGGAAGACGGGAATTCAGGTGCCAAAATCTCCGCCGCTGTACGGGATTATCACTTACAACGGCTCAAAGGAGGCTGTCGCGGGGTTGAAGTCGAGAGAACAATGTCACTAAATTGCCTTTACAAAAAGCTGACACTCTGCTAATATTTTTAAACCGACACAAGTCGCAGATTATTTTGCGTAAGGCAAAAACTAGCACGATATACTAATTTAGCAGAGGAGCTGCCAACAACTCGGTTTCCAAAAAAAAAAACACGTACGTTCACTCCCAGAAGCTAGCGCTCACTTTTGCCTTGCCTTATTTTGTCATCGGCGCGAGATGGTAACGAGCAACCGGTTCGAGCGAAAGTGTTAAATCGACTGACTAAAAGAAACGAAACGCGAACACCCAACAGCTGGAATATTTCATCATATTGCGAAATATGGTGCAAGAATTCTAGAACAAATCTTGAACTTCCGGGAAGCATAAAATTTCCAGGGCGATTGTGCAGACAAATGGTTCTAAGAACTGATTTCGGTCGGCGATAAAGAGACTAAACATGCTTGACAAGCGTTCGATTAAGTTTCGACAGTGGCCTCCCATAAATCGATCTTTGAATATAACAAAAAACTAGTAATCGGCTTAAGAGCGGCAATTAAAATATGACTTAATTTCGTATGAAGCGGCAAAACTCAAACGAACATAACAAAGTGGTAGATATTTTCCAACTTTTCCGTTGTATTTTTCTCTTTGGTTGTGGTCGGCGGATATAGATATTTCAACAAAATATGTGGTCCGGGTTTGTTTATGTTTTAAGGTGATATCAGGTCTATTGCATTTTACAGTTTTCTCAGTTTGTATGGTAACCTCCCAGTATAACTTGTAGTTTTGGTTTTCAAGCATTGTAGTCCAATTGGTGTTGTAACTAGTCAGCAATATCACTAAATCGTACAATATTCAATTTTTCGTAGTGAGATTTATTCAAGACAATGTAGACAACTGGATTTAATAATCAAACATAAATAACTTAATGAGGATGAAAGCTTAGCACATAACAAGTAGGCGCTCTAATGTATATACAAAAATAAAAATACTGGCGGATTCAGCTTGAATTTACCGCCACAAATTATAGTGTATTTCACATGTTGGTTGTGGCTATATCAATATAAATTTATAAATACATATTTCATGGTCGCCATATTTATGATACGGCGACGCCAACGGTGGACATTTTGACCAATTGTTGTAAAATATTGTTAAATTAAATTTGAATATTTTAACTTATTGTTAAGACGAAATTCTAAGTTTATTGTGTATTAATTGTTTTAATTAAAAAGATAAAACTATTGATTAAAATCGTTATTAACAATTAATATGTATCTCAGGTATCCCCATTTGAGACGCCACTGACGAGAAATAAACAGTTGACAGGATTACTGTATTTGCTACCAACATGACAATAATTTCTTATGGCGGTAAATTCAAACTAGCCTCAATCATTTACAATCACACTGTATACTTCCCAATAGTAATCTTGCTTTTTTTTTCCTTAGCACATTCAAGCCTTACTGGATTTAACAACGGTTTTGCTTTTGTGAGCTTATTTTTAAAAGAACACTAAAAATAAAAATACTATTGTATTCAGAATTTTACAAGCTTTTAACTTTCGCGGAAAAGTAGGATATTAGCTGGCCATAGACACACGTTATTTACTGCGGTAAAAAATGCCAAACTCCAAGCGTGCAGGAAAAAATGTATGTGCATGTGCACTAACACACGCCACGCCACACGCCGGTTTTGCTCGCTACAGGTTTTCGTGCGGTTTAACATGTCCAGAGCCCATAGACATAACAGTATGATAAGATTTTACGAAATGTTGTAGTTGTGTTCAGTTATAAGAGAAGCGTCAACATGACGAACAGTATATTACTGAATTTATAGGAATATATAGGCATCATCCCGCTTTGTGGAAGGTGAAATCCAAAGAATATGTCACTAATAGAAATATAAAAAATGCTGGCTACGATGATTTAATAGAACTCAGCAAAAAATACAATCTTAAAGCGGTCGCGACACCATTTCCAAAAAAATTCAATCCATTCGCGGTCCCTTTCGTAAGGAACTTAAAAAAGTCATAAATTGTAGGAGAAGTGGAACATCAGCTGACGATATTTACGTTTCGAGCCTTTGGTATTATGACTTATTACTTTTTACAACGGATCAAGAAATGCCGACGGACAGTATAGAAAATTAGAAAATATAAGTAGCCCTCCCGAAAACACCAAAAAAAATGATAAGATGATAAAGGCTTCATCAGATTTAAAAGTTCATCGAAAATATTAGCATCCATTCGTAAATAATTTTTAAAGTCATCGGGATCGTGTTCCCTTAATTCCTTTAAAATTACTCACACAAGACACCTTCACTAAATAGTGATCTAAACTAACTCCAACACGCCACGCAATCCTTTTGAAAATTTCAACGCTCCAGCAATACACGCCAAATGCCACGAAAAAGTGGCGTTTCATACACATAAACACACAGTCTTTCGCTTGCCGTTTTAACCGGCGTTAAAAAGTGTGCGAATGATGTGTGTGTTTATGGACCTAGCAGTTTTTTGGAACGCTACACGCAATCCTGCCGGAATAACTGGGACGTTCATTCGTGTAGGAAAAAATGTGTGTCTATGGCCAGCTATTAAATATACTTTTTGAGCTGGCAGTAGCAGTTATTCTAATGCAGATTGTGTAGATTGAAAGGTAGCATGCATGCAACAAGAAAACCTATTTAAAATAACTAAGAGTTATTTTCGAATAACTTCATTTTAAAGAAAATATTTAGTGTAGTACGAAAAACTGCCTACTATAGGACTAGTAGTAATAACACATGAGAAGATTAAATTATAATCCTTGATAAAGTCGTACGAGTCAATAACATATATCATCGTGCAGATGATCTTCATATTGCTAATGATCTCTCCATTTATGCCATGGTCCAATTCAAATACTGGACACTCACCTTTTTTCAAACTATACAGTATGTTCATTAAAAAAAACTCGCAGCTGGGCATGGTAAATTTACGTATAGTGTCTTCTTACAGCATGCACTTTATAGGAAGCGAAATAACGAAATTTACTAATTTTTAAATCAGTACGTAAAACACGATTTAATTGGTAATAAAACAAATTTCCGCCTGTATACACTGGTATACACATGTTAGTTGATTTTCTGAACAATTTGAACTTTATAATTAAATAATAATTAAATCTTCACGTTTCATTTCCGAAACAGGTCGATTCTGAATTGCCTACCGTTAAAATGTATTCCTATGTATACGTCAAAGTGTATCGCATATCCCATATAACCTCGAAATGTGATTGTTGTTGTTTTCATTTATAAGTGACATTATGACTGTCAATTGTAACATGTGGGCTATGCCATACCTTGATAAAAATTTCAAAGCCTGCTAGAGTTTTTTTTAATGAACATACTGTATACATTTCTGTAGGTTACTATCGGAATCCGCTATTGCGATTATTTATTTCGCATATTATTATACTATATTTTCAAATACAAAGTATTATTTAATAATATATTGTTTGAAGCATCTCACAGCATCGTACTACATGGCATTACGGCGTATTATTATAAATCCTGCATCAACAAAGACTGTAACTGTTTCGTGGAGTTTAACGTAACCTTTTGATGTAATTTCTTAAAATAATGTGAAATATCTTATCATTACTATGGCTTTAGTCCATCTGCCTGCTGTGATCTTGAAATTATTTATAAAAATGGAAACAGTCATTGTTGTCTGAATGTTTCAATCATGTACATCTCCGGAAACATAAACCGGGACAAGCTTATATGGAGATTTTCTATTATTTGTATTATTTGGACAGTATAAATTGTTCTTTCTGGTTATTGTCATATGTTATGTGTCATGTATTACTAATGTCATCAGTTACAATTAACATTTATAAAATGTATCGTCATATCTATTAATGAAAATATAAGAGAAACAATTATATAGGGAATTGAAAATGGATCGTATAGACAAATAGGAGAACGATTTAGTGTTAGTATGAGTAGGGTAGAACAAATAAAGAGAAGATGGGATGAAGATCAGAGCGTGCGAAGAAAAGATGGGACAGGACGACCGAAGTGTACGACTGAAGATCAAAATGATTCTACGCTAAATTTTTTAAGGCGAAATCCATTTGAGGCTGCAGTAAGTGCTTGCGAAACTGTTAATTATCCAGCTACTGCACGAACGACCCGAAACCGGTTGAAAAACAGCGAAATTGCAAATTATTTAGCTGCCCGGAAACCCTTATTTTCAGAAGAAATTAAACGGCTAAGAGTTGAAGATGCTCAAGAGTTTTTAAGCAGTGATGAAGACTGGAAAACTGTAATTTTCTCAGATGAGAAGGTATTTCAATCTTTCAGTAACGGGCGTACTCGCGTATATCGACCACGAAACTGCCGGTTTGAAGAAAGATATATCCATAATACCCATGCTAGTCGCCGCTTTTTTGCTAACATGTGGGTGTGGATTAGCTACGAAGGTGCAGATGTGTGCTGACATATAAACGAAAGATTGAATGGACAAATTTATTTGAATATACTTGAATATGTCATTCTACCATCAGTTCAGTGGATGCTCCACGTTGAATTTATCTTTCAACAAGATACTTCGTCTGTCCACACATCTCTTGTTAGGCAGTAGTTCGGCAACCATAACGTCAATGTATTACCTTGGCCATCGAAATGTCCCGACATGAATCCTATGGAAAATGTGTGGAGTTACATGATAAAAATCATTTACCGGGAAAACTTTCGGCCGAGTAATCAGGGGCAACTGATAGATGCCATTCAAAAAGCATGGAATGATATCGAGGTGGATTTTATTCGAAATCTAGTTGCATCGATGCCAAGACGTTTAGCTACAGTAGTAGAAGCGAATGGATGTTTGACCGAATATTAATAAATTTTGATTTGTCTATAATTTACTTTCGTTGTTATTAAAGATTACTTGGTAGCCATTGTTATAAAGTTCAAACAAATCCATTTACGCTAGCGAAATGTTAGTGTCTCGGTTTATGTTTCCGCAGCAGCACATGTTATTCTGAAAAATAATGACAGGATTTGATATTACTTAAGGGTCATTTCAAACATATTTTCATGCGAAAAACTTTTGGTATTTCAACTATAAATACCCTCAACTGAATTTAGAACATTTATTTGAAATTTACGTATCATCAAAGTCATACTGTGTCTTCGCAAAAGAAAGAGATTAAATTATCCGGCAGAAAGCGGCAGGCAATCATTTTCCATACGATTTCGGCCTAGCCAATCTCTGCTGTGTTATTGGTATTGTATGGTCGGCATAAAATCCTGATAGGTACTACTACATGGATCAGTATTGGAAGAATTATTTGTGTTGTTGGAAGTTACCCCGAAACGATATAAGTATTTATTACCGATTTAGTATTGGTGTTATGTAGACGAAGACATTATATGGGTTGCTGTATATTTCACATAAATTTAGTATAATTAGACAATATGGAAGAGAAATCGTGTTGTTGTAAATACTAAGTTGAAAGGTCGCGAATAGACTGTTGTTCACAGTAAAGTTCTGTGTGTTCATAATAATATATTGTCCCGGTTGCCTGTTGTTAATTTATTATTAGAGTTGTGCGTTCGACAACACTGTTGTGTGTACCAAATCAAATACTGAGCTGTGTGATCCTAACTTGTTGTGAACGTTATATGCTTCTAATATAATAATACAGCTGTGTGTATGTCATTACACATTGTCCACAATAGCTGTCCTGGATCCCTGAACAATTGTGTATTTATTGGCGGTGAAATATTGCCACCCAGCGTGGTTATTAGACAATCCCGAGGTTGCTATACCCCTTACAATGAACTGTTGGCTAAATTCAATCTCACTGACAGACTCAAAGGGTCACGGTAAGTAAACTCCTCGTGCAATTTCTAACTGGCCGATTCATGTTGTTAAGATAAATTACATCTAAGACGTGGTCCACGTTTACCTTCAATCTTATGCAAGGACTTAGCAGCTACGAGATTATACGGATTGAGATAATTGTATAATAAGTTCTTTGTGTTTGTTTAATTTTCATTTATAATACGCTTGGTGAAGCGTTAATTAATCAATGCTAATAAATAAATAGGAAGTATAACATATGATTATTAACGCAACTGGTGGTCACATTTTTCTTCCCGATAGCATAATAAACGAATTAAAACATCTATATAAAGTGGCAAGGATAAATAATATACAACAATTACGTAAATTTTTTTCTTTGTTTAGAGTGTTTGCTTATTTAGCTTGTTTATGGTTTTCCTTAAACTCCAGCGTTATTTTAGTAATTTTTGTTCTGTTAAAACAAGGTCATTAATTCTCCACAAATGTTGTCTAAAGTTATCATTTAATGCTTAAAAATAAAAATTTTGTTTATTAGTATTTATTAAAGGTTCATTTTAAAATACCTTACAATATTTGCTGTACACGACGTTTACAGATACTTAAAACAATTACATAACCGTGGCATGTTTAGTTGATAGCGGATTGGTTAAACAAGTAAAATTAAATAAAAGTAGCTGTCGGACCGTATTTATGGTGTACATTTAATTATGCGTTTAATATTCAGTACATAAAAGCCTTTCATTTGAAAAATATTTAAGCACAATGTAATTTGTGTACTGGGTTTCGCGCTTTCTAATATAATTAAATTGTAATGGAGTAGATCTGTTGTAATTTCCCATTATCGTAAAGTGCAAACCTATTAGAAGGGAGTAGGTTACTGTTTATTTTAATGTATTCGCCTTAGAGCAGAATTATGTGCACGGTTTTGCTTTCGTATGTCAATTTCAGTTCTATAAACAGACATAATAATACAGTTACTTTGTATCTGTGTGTTCAATTTTATTGTTCCAATTATATTCGTATAGCTTTTGCTTACGTTACATCGGCGCGTTTGGTGGTGCCTACTCCATTATTGCATAACAACAATACAATATAAAGCGATGGCATACGGGGTGGAGATGCGTGGCGCGGCTGAAAATGTAATCCGTGGGCCCCATTGTTAATCGAATCACTGTGGCGTTGATTGCCAGGCGCACTCGTCTCGTGTAAATAGCAAGCCGCAAACTCGCTTTGAATTCAAATTCAATTAGCAAATAGGCAAAAGTACTTCAAAAGTACCGCCAGACAAAAAGATTCAGATTTCAATTTTTGTAAAGCTTTTAAGTGAAAGCGAAAACAACGTAATTCTATTGCTGCTCTCGGTCAAAACCGACCTACATTAAAGGCGAATGGAATACTGATTAGTACATACATATGGCATAATGAGCCCGCTTTTGCCATATGACAATGTTTCACTGAAAATGCATGCAAATGGAATATTTAATGTACTGACTTGGTATGCTGTCATATATTGGGTCAATAAGTACAATTTGCCCGATCATTTTATGAAATCTTAGACGTTCTGTACGCAGTCGCCATGCCTTATCTGATAATAAAATAGTAGGCACTCGCTTAACTACGTTCATTTATTAGGTATAATATTAATAATAATTGAATTACCCTTGCAACAGTGTAGTCCAGTGGTTAGAGCACTGGGATCCGGTGTGGGTGGTCGGGAGTTCAAACCCCCCGCCTCGATGCCTATCCAGTCGCTTTAAATACTTGGGTACCTGAGTTCGAATTAAGAAGATAATGCGATTGTCTAATGTGTGATGCTCACGACACCACTACTTGTCATTAATTTGACACGCGACTACAGCGTGTGAGAGCAAGGGTATGGGAGCTCTGACCTTCCGCTTTGCAGGTCAAACCTCTTCATGGGGTGTAGAGTCTTACCATTATTATTTAATTGCCCT
Organism: Limonius californicus; assembly: GCA_014611495.1. Classification (NCBI taxonomy): domain Eukaryota; kingdom Metazoa; phylum Arthropoda; class Insecta; order Coleoptera; family Elateridae; genus Limonius; species Limonius californicus. The sequence continues at coordinate 14,946 of JABXWE010000201.1, read as the reverse complement.
GGTCGACAATATTTTTTAGAAGCGATAAATTTGACGGGTTCTTAGATATATATTTTTCAGTCGCAATTCCGAAAATTTGGAATATAACCTACGGCCTTTTTTCTCCGACATACTGGTTTTTAAACAACTTCTTATTTTACTGTAAATAGTCTGTGGTATGGTTCGTAATTTTGATTTCTTTTTTTTATTTTTTGCTTCAAGCTTTTTAGAATGAGCAAACATAAAATGTTAAATACAATAGCTATTCTATATGAATTATTTATTTATATGTCAGCAGAGATCTTTTGAAATCTAAAAGTAATAACTTCTGTATTAGAACTTTAGCTTGGATACACAACAATTTTTAATTTTTTGCGGGTGATACAGTAGGCAATGAAAAGAACAATAGTCAAAGAGAGATTTCGTGACAACGACAATGAAATTGAAAGCTTCCTAGATATACCACACCAGATGTCGCTGCCTATCCAGCCCTTCTCTCCTAGAGAAGTCGCACAAGAAATCAAGCAAATGAATCAACACAAAGCTCCTGGCTATGATATTATTACCGAGAGGATACTCAATGAAGATTGCCAAGAAAGGCAGTAATACCGCTAGCAACCATATATAACAGCATGCTTCGATTGTCATACTACTCTCTAATGAGTGTGGTGGTAGCTCAGTTGCTAGAGCGCTCGCTTTCTGAGTAAACCGTCGATTCTAGCTTGGGTTGGAAACCTAAGCGTTAAGCTACTATGCAGATTTATAAAAATCTTGTCTGCAACCCACCATACACAATTTCCCAATCCGGCTTGCAACCGGGGGATCTTAATGCTAAAAACCTTCTCTGGAATTTCTGTCGTTCGGATTCGACGTTAAACTGTAGGTCCCCCATGTTTCTAACTTAGAGCTGAGGAGAAACACGGAGCAGAGAAGAAGCCGATGGCCAGCAGTGGGACAAAAAGGTTGTCAATGAATGAATGAATAATGATACCCAAACCTGGGAAACCAGTTAACGAGGTGGGCCCTCACCCCCCATTTAGCTTATTGTCTATCACGTCGAAATTATTCGAAAAACTGTTACTGGAAGGAATCAGAAAGGATCTCGACTTGTCAGCTATTATTCCTGCTTATCAATTTGGTTTTAGAGAGCGACCCTCTACAATACAACAAACACACAGAATTGTAAATAAAATCGCAACAAGTCTTGAAGAGGAAACCCTGTGTACAGCAGTATTCCTTGACATCGCACATGCGTTTGATAAAGTTTGGCATACTGGACCATTACATAAAATCAAGAACACCTTCCCGACCCCACATTATCTGTTGCCAAAATCTTACATCGCCGAAAGATACTTTCAAATAAAATACAATTCTGCATATTCGCATTGGCTCCAAGTAAAATCGGGTGTACCACAAGGGAGCGTGTTGGGTCCTCTATTATAAGTGATTTACAGCGCGGACCTGCACACAACCAATACTACAACAATTTGCAACTTTTGTGGATGATACGGTCCTGCTAGCAACAAACAACGAACCAATAGCAGCATCGCAACAACTCCAATGCCACTTAGACCTCCTCCAACATTGGTTTAGCAAATGGAAAATAACAATAAATCGAACGAAATCAGCGCAAGTCACATTCACAACCAAACGTGTAATTTGTCCACAAGTTGCTATTAATAATACACAAATACCGGTACAGAGTGCATACACCAGTCTAAAGCTGGGGCAAGCCTGGAGCCCACAGATGGCAGCCCCATCATCAGGCTCGGGAGTCATGGACCAATCACCCATGAGCCCTAAATTAACGATTCCTGAAACCTTTACAAACATAATCTGGACGGAACCTTCGATGAAGACTTTTGGCATAAAAACGCGGACACGAATCGGATTTTGGAACATAGGAAATATTCCACTTAGTCCAAATCACAAGAGAAATGAACAACTATAAACTAGAAATTCTTGGCCTTAGCGATATTGGATAGCACGGCAGTGGCGAATTTGCCACAATTACTGGAGAAACACTGATATACTCGGGAAAGGAGAAAACCAAGAAGGAGGTGTAGGCATACTGATGATGCATACTGATGAGCAAAACAGCTAAGAAAAATCTACTAGAATAGAAACCATATGTAGCAGAATCATCGCGATACCACTTATATGTAAGAAAAATTAAACTCGTTCAATGCTACGCTCCAATAGAGGCAGCAAGTGAGGAAGCTAAGGTTTGCTTTTACGACCAACTTACAACTACACTAAATGAAATAAAGAAAGCAGACATTGTTATACTGATGGGCGACCTCAACGCCAAAATAGGCAACGACAACACGAATAAGGAACAAGTAATTGAAACACATGGAATAGAACAAAAGAATGGAAACGGCGAACTTTTTGTTGACCTTTGCACAGGCCAAAACTTAGTCATTGGTGGAACACTCTTTCCACACAAACAAATACATAAGATAACGTGGGTTTCTCCAGATCACCGAACTACAAACCAAATAGACCACATAGCAATAAGTAGAAAGTGGAGGATATCCCTTTTAGATGTATGCAGCTGCCGAGGTGCCGACGTTGCCAGCGACCACCACCTAGTGGTTGCAACTATCAGACTAAAGGTTGCAAAAATAAAACACAACAACACGTTAAAACGACAGAAACTAAACTTAGACAGACTAGGTATTGGAGAAATACTAGCAAGTCTTAAGAACAACATTGTGAAAGGAGTCGAATCGATACAACAAAATGATGAAAAGAAACAACTGGAAGAAAATAGAGAAAATTATCATAGAAGCAAGTGCAGATGTACTAGGAGAAAAGGACAAAAAGAGAAAGGACTGTATAACTCAACTACTCAAGACACCTGAAACAAGATTGAACGAAGACGTAGTATCAAGGGACAAATAAACAATGCAAAGACTGAAGGAGAGAAAGACGAACTAAGAAAAATTTATAAGGAAGCTAACGTTAAGCTAACAAGAATTATATAGGGTAGACCGGGGCACATTTACGCACGGGGCACATTTACGCAGTGCACTTTGCTCGGGAACTAGTGAAATTAGAGCGCACCAGTCAGGGTGCCTAGTGCTACTGCTAAACGGAGGCTGTCACAAAATTTACACCGCCAGTTGAGTGATCGTTTAGCTGTGAGGAACATTTTTGTGTTTTTGTGCAAGGTGAGTAAATTTTGTTATGCTAGTATCGAAGCTCCTAGTGAGCTTACCTTTTAAAATTAAAAATAGATAAATATATTTTCATTTAGAGGGGGTTATGCTTCTTTACAAGCTACATTGCATGATCTAAAAGCCTAAAATTTACTACTGTAGTTTCAAAAATATTTCAAACATGGCGATGTGATTATTGTGAGCGTGATATTGTTTAACCAAATTGATTCTCATATTTTTCACACACATTTTTAAATCTCCAGCACTGTGTAATTGATTTGTAACCTGAATGTATCTCATGAGTTCTTTGCGTTTTTCAGATGGTGAGGAACTACAAACATAAAACTGACAGATGCAAGCTTGATATCCAAGTATTGAAAACTGCTGTTCTTCAAGTAAAGCGAGGAGAAAGCTCGATAAGAAAAGCTGCAAAAGCCTTAGGCTTGAATGATAAAACGCTGGGCAACTATTGTAAGAAATGGGCAAGCCTGAGTGAAGAGGAGTTGAAAAATAACGACGAGGACGGTGAGGTCGCTCCAAATCTCGAGTTGACACCGGCCCAAGATGACGTACTGCTACTAGAAGATGCACCAGAGCAAGAGCAGGCGCCAGTCCAAGAGCAGGGGCCAGCTCAAGTAGGAGCAGTCCTTCCGGCTCGCCAGGAGAACGCAGCAGCTCAAAAACTGTCTCCATTTAGATACTCCAAACACCACCAGGTAAGGTTGTGAGATGGTGGTAGGAGCAGGTTACCCCCAAGAAATAATTTATTGAGTTAATTTAAATATCATTTTGATATTTACATAAAAATTAATGATTGATGAATAAAGATTCAAAAAGGCCTACTAATTGTTTTTGGGGTTGTCTGTATAGGTGTTCCTGCCTGACCAAGAGAATTTGCTTGTCGAATACCTCCTGAAAGCTTCAGATATATATTTTGGCCTTTCTCCCAAAGAAGTAAGACGGTTCGCGTACACGTATGCGGTCGCTTGTGAAAGGAAAATACCTCAACATTGGACCGACAATGAGATGGCAGGACCAGATTGGCTTTCTGGTTTTTTAAAACGACATAAAAAACTCTCAATTAGGTCTCCCCAAGCTACGAGCTTAGCTCGCGCCACAAGTTTCAACAAAACTAATGTGACGGCATTTTTCGATAACCTCACAACCGTCATAAAAAGGCTTAAAGTAGGTCCTGCCGACATTTGGAACGTCGATGAAACAGGAATAACTACGGTGCAGAAGCCTGACAGAATCATTGGGCGTAAAGGTTTCAGGCAAATTGGGAAAATGACTTCTGCCGAGAGAGGAACACTTGTAACCGTAGCCCTCGCAGTAGGAGCTGCCGGAGCTTTTATTCCCACTTTTATTGTATTCCCTAGAGTTCACTTTAAGGAACACTTTTTAAGGGATGGCCCTATTGGCTGTGGCGGGGATGCCAATACGTCTGGGTGTATGATTGAAAAGAATTTTTTTAAATTTGTCTAACACTTGTGTCCCACGTCAGGTGTTCAACCTCAAATCCATGCCTCCTGATTTTAGAAAATCATGAGTCGCACCTGTCAACAGCCGTATTGGATTATTTTAAAGATAATGGAGTGATTCTACTGTCATTTCCGCCCCATTGCAGTCACAAACTGCAGCCTCTCGACCATAGTGTTTAAGTCAGGGGGGCATTCACTTGCGTAATCAGGTGTACAAATTGATAGTATTTGAATACGTATTCAGTTGTATTCCATGCATTCAAAATATAATCCTCATATTCATTAAAATTCACGTATTCATAGTTTTATATCTTATATTTCCATTGTATTCATCGGTACTTGTTCTATATTCACTTGTATTCATCTGTGACCTTGAAATATCTAACAACTTCGCCCGACTCTCTCTCGCCATGTGATTCCCTGAAATACCTAGCTCAGCAATGTTGATGCATTGGAATGTTTTGTTATGCAAAAACAACACATAAAATAGTCTGAGACTTTGCGCGAATTGAAGCAGTTGAATTTTTGTGCCTAGTGCTTGGGCTTGTTTTTCTCCAAAACTTCAGTAATGGAGGATAATGAGAAAATTGAATTCGCAATAGGTATGTAGCTTATTTTTTATTTATTATTATACCTAGACTACATCACGGAGGGAACCAAACTCTTTTCTAAATCCCGGAGATACACCACTAAAAAATTATCAAGGATTGAAGAGCTTGTCCGACCCAGTTGACGACCTTTGGTTTAAACTACAGGAAGGTTTAAAGTGCTCATTTCCCACATACATTATCAACCTTATGAAAATATGTGGATTCGACACTCCGGTTTCTATAAGCAAAATTAACGAAGGTGACATAAAAAATATGGAGCAGTTCGCCCAAACAGATATGCTAGAAGTAATTGGTGCAGGTACAGCTTCTACAGACTACTTTGGCTTTTATTACAAAAACACAAAACTCTTTAAAATACTGCCTGGTCATGTAAAACTTATATTTGGTATGAAGGAGTATTTGTTGCAAAAACCCATTAACACCTTCTCACTGAAAACGCCGACCTCCAAACTTTCCACACCGATTCATAGTCTGTCCAATGGAAACCAGGACTTCAATTTGGAAGATAAAAATAAAATTGTCAATTTAATTAAAGTTTGGATAAAAAATAATGTCGAAAATAATCTAAATTTGCACGAGGAAATAAATCCATCAATGGTGTTATTTAATGAAGACTCTGCAACAATTAAATGTTGTTTCTGTAAAAGTAGTAATTATGTGAGAATTGTAAATACCATCACAAACACGGGGCGGCGTTGGATAATATCAAATTTTGCGAGACATATTAAAACTCACTTAGAAACTTTCTCTAAAAAGAAGAGTTTAACTTCACATACTGCTAGTACGGGTGCAGATAATGTACAATTTCCTTCTAACAAAAAAGGAACTATGTGCAATGTCCGCCGTAACACCCCTTCTAGTTCCAATAAAACGACGAAACAAATAAGTATTCTCGATCATGTAATTATTAAAGGCAATTGTTATAAACGGGAAACGCCCCCATCAAATTGCAAATCAGTTGTGTTTGTTGAGACTCCCCCTCTAAAAATACGAAAAATATCAAAAGTACACATCTCCGAACATTATGACGACGAAAATCGCGAAGAAAACTCCGTTGAAGATTTGAGCCAAGATCTCGACCAGAATTTCCTTCTTAATGAATCACCCAAAGCACCGTCCTTACAATTCAAACCAACCGAGAATTATACAGAATCACTTCTTTAAATACCGGCGACACAACAGGGCCTTTGCCAGAGGCGGCATCCGATGATGACATTCCCTTAAGTCAATATTTCCAACGAAGTTCTTCTGAGTCATCGGGGGAAGTGCAGGGTGTATTGGATTAAATCGTGGAGCAGTTCAATGCATCAAAATTTTACAAAATGCTCCACAATCAAAATGGCGACAAAATACATATTCCCGGCTTGAACGACAGAGGCGTAAATTAGGACACGCGGCAGAAAAGTGTTGCACTTTGGATTTATTTGTTACTATTTTAAATAAAGTAGATTTACTGTTAAAAGAAAATGAAACCCTTCATAAAAAATTAACCGGATTTTTAAAAATAAAACAAAATGAAATTCAAAATATCACATCTAAAGATGGAACTTCAACGTTTCTAAAAGCTCTCTTAGATTCTGCCAAAAAAAATAGAACCAATTCAAACGGAAATAGTTACGAAAATACATTGAAGTTATTTGCTACGTATTTATTTATTATTGGAGGTAGGGCTACTTACAGAACCTTGTGTGCTAATTTACCAATTCCATCGGTCTCGACCGTCTTAAGAACAATTAAACTTAATGGCAATTTTGTAATTGAAGGTGAATGCAACTTCGCGAAACTTAAAAACTATTTGTTGGAAAACGATTTGCCTAATTATTTATGGATGAGCGAAGATGGTACTGGTATCACAGGGAAGATACGAGGCTGTTTCAAATGAAATCCGGATTGTGATTATACTTGTTTATTTAATAACTGAATTGACAAAAAAATGTTATCACTTTTCTATATAGTCCCCCTGCCTCTCAATACACCTTTTACATCTGTCAACCAAAGCCTCTATTCCATCGGAGAAGAATTCTTTTGGTTTTGTGCGAAACCACTCATGCACCGTATTTTTCACGCTCTCATCATCCGGAAAATGCAGCCCACCTAAATCTCTTTTAAGTGCTCCAAACATATGGTAATCGCTTGGTGCTAGATCGGGAGAACACGGAGGATGTTCAATAACTTCAAATCTAAGTTTTTCTATATTGCCTTGGTTTCCATCGAGCAATGCGGCCGAGCATTGTCATGTTGGAGCAAAACACCTGGTGACAGAAATCCGCGTCGTTTTGTCCTTACAGCTGGCTTCAGTTTATCTTTTAATAGGTTGCAGTATGAAGCACTATTAACTGTAGTACCCTTCATCATGTAATCTTCTACAAGTACTCCTTTCTTATCCCAAAACACAGTTAACATTACCTTTCCAGGCGATGGAGCAGCTTTAAATTTTTTGGGTTTTAATGATGCCGAGTGACGCCATTCTTTTGACGATTGCTTACATTCTGTCTGAAAATGGTGAACCCAGGATTCATCACCAGTCACTATAAGATTTAAAAGGCACCTCCCTCTTTTTCATAACGTAACAGAAGAACAGTACAAGCTTCAATCCTCCTTTGTTCAAGTTCAGGCGTTAATTGCCTAGGGACCCATCTCCCACAAACTTTTCGGTATTTCAACTGCTTAAAAACAATATTATGAGTAGAACCGATACTTAAATTAATTTTTGAAGCAAATTATTTTAGTTTTATGCGTCTGTTTTGTAAAATGAGCTCTTGCACAGTTCTAATGTTCTTTTCAGTGATTACACGATTTGCTTGTCCTGGTCCCATCTTTTACAGTGCCGCTTTTAACATTTTTCGCCCATTCAAACACACTTCAACGAGCTAAACAGCTACTTCCGTACACCTTAAGCATTCTTGAATGAATTTTAGAAGGATTCACTCCTTCTGCGGTTAAAAATCATACCACAGAATACATTTCTTTGCTGGTGCAACTTTGAAGTGACGCCGTAACTGTCAACTGAGTAATTAAATTTGTCTTTTGTTGCCAGACACTTAATAATCAATTAATGGCCTCCCTAAATGTGTGAAGTAAGTCATTATTTTCATTATTGGTAATAGGGAATGTATTCAACTTAGTTAAAAACACAATCCGGATTTCATTTGAAACAGCCTCGTACAATATGATCGTTCTAGTGATCAAATAGTAGGCTTTGTGCCACCCTTAGGTGAGAACGGATTGCCCATTTTAAAGAGTTTCCCGGCAACATCTGCGAAAGTCATAAAAGACTATTTTGCTACGAAACAGGCCTCACGACTTGTGTATGTAATTATGATGCAACCCTTGAAGAAGAATGCACCGGCTTTCTGTCTTTGTTTGTATGGTACAGATAATAAATTCAGCTCTCTGGATGTAATACAGCGATGGAACTTTATTCACGAAGAAGCAAAAAAACATGGTATCAATATTTTAGGAATGTCTTCTGACGGAGATCCTAAATTATTGAAAGCAATGCTTTCTCACACAAAGCTAGGAATACAAAAGGATGAGGCATGTTCATCGGATCGAAATCATAGAAATAATTGGAACTGGTACGCAAGTTTATTTGTTTCATCGGCTTGTGTGCAAGATACTATTCACATACGTACTAAAATACGTGTGCGTTTTCTTAAAACAAGATTTCCTAATAAGGATTTAGTATTGGGCAAACACAAAATATCGGTAGTAGATTTAAACTCTCTTATTGCTGAAGTATCCAAAAACGAACACTTACTTTGTATTTCCGATTTAGACGCTAGGGACAAAATGAACTTTACAGCTGTCGAAAAAATTATAAACCCAAGGGTAACTAAACTACTTCATCAACGTCATGCCAAAGCAACTGCAACTTTTCTTGATATGCTTAGAAATTGTGTTTCAGCATATAATAATGAAAGCATAAATCCAACAGAACGTATATTTTTGATGTGGGGTGCAACTTTTTTTTTTAGAGTTTGGATATCACTTGTCAAAAGATCTAAACAATTAACCTTCAAAAATTTCATTACAAGTAATGCATATTATTGTATAGAAATAAATGCTCATGCTCTAATAAATGTGATAATTAACTTAAGAGAAATAAATTGTCCTCAGTTGTTCTTACCAGGACTTTTTAGTAGCCAATCGTGCGAAAGTTTTTTCAGAGCAACTCGCTCCATGACGTCAACAAATTGTACAATGGTAAATTTCAGCATGTTAGAGATTCTTCATAGGCTGAAAAGATTGCAATTTCAAACGGATTTGCTTTATTCTGATGCTCTAAAGGATTTTAAGTTTCCTTGTAAAAAAGACCTACAATTTAATCTTACTGACCCATTACCATCTGACCAGGAAATTTGCAGCGCAGTGGAAAAGGCGAAAGAAAGCATACATAAAATATTTAAAGATCTGGATATTGATGATGTTGTAGAAGATGATTTCGTCCCAAAAATAAAAGTAGTCGCCGATATATCAAATACCGTTTCTGGCAATAGCAGTGATACCGATAGTGATGAATCCGAGGATGAATCCAGTGTAGATTTAAATATTAATAGTGGTAATATTGAAAATTCTGATCTGCAATCATCTAATGATGATCGGGATACTTTGCAGAACGTAAAATTGAATTACCAAAGTGATTGTGCGGAAAGGGGTAAAGTCGAGGGTAAAGTTATGATGGAAGACATGCAGGGAAAGTCGATACTAATTAAAAAAAGTACGCTTTGTTGGTTATTGCAAAAATCCGATTGCCATTTAAGTAGTGACCGACAGAGAAGAGTAATGGGCAAATAAATATAAAAGTAAGCTTGTATTTTTTAATATCGCTATATTGACCTTCAAGATTGTATTGTTATGAGATTTGTGTACCTACCTTTGTAACCTAGTTTGTAACTTTTGTTTAATTAGTTTATTCTGTTTAATCTGTTTCTTTATTAAAATAAATAATTTTTGTTCATTGATGTTTATAATTTTATTTACGACGGTTTATCTCTGTATTTACACAAAAAAATGTAAGGTAAATTGTATTTTAAAAAAGTCAATATTCAATTGAATTTATTATGTATTCCCATGAATTCTTATGTATTCATCTGAATTCCTGCGTATTGTTGCTGTATTCAGTCGTACTTATAACGTACTTATGTATTCTCCAATATTCCATAAAGAATACATGTATTCATATGTATTACGTACTCGGTGTACATAAAAATTGAAAGTGATTAACCCCCTGGTTTAAGTCCACTAAAAAAATATGTTAATACGGCACGCAACGCATGGATGGCCACTAACAAACGCCCTATGATGATTCATGACATACCTTCAATTTTAGCATCAACCATCCCTCTGGCAGCTACTCCAGCAAACATAATGGCTGGATTTAGAGTGACAGGAATCTCACCAATGAACAGATTTGCTTTTTTTCTGATTCTGATTTCATGCCGTCCTATGTGACTGACATACCAGCCCAAACATTCACAATCGGGCTAGAAAACCCTTATGATAACCCTATACCCTCTACCAGTAATATTACTTCATATGGGGTACCTGAAACATCTGCAAGCCAGATGCCAAATTCCTCTGTCTGTATGCCTTCTACATCACCTCAGGGGATTTACCCATGTCCTGAACAAGTTAGACCTTTCCAAAAGGCTGGGCCAAGGCTTGAGACCAAAAAGGGGAAGAAAAAGAAGAATTCCATCATCCTAACTGGTACTCCAATAAAAGAATCCCTCAGACAAGAGCAATTGCAATCAAAAGCTAAAAAAATGAAAGTACAGAAGAATAAAAAACAGTTAGTAAAACAGCTATTTGATTGAAATGGATCTGAAACAGAAGTCACTGATAATGCTCCAGAAGGGAAGGTTGATAATGAGAAGAAACTTCTAAAAATGAGAAAGACAACAAAGGAAAACAGTTTAGATGAAGAAGACGAGAATTGTCTATGTATATGTCGTAGTCTCATGGTGACATACGTCATTTCGTGAAAAGCCGCGGCATTACATGAACTGCCGGCGTATCATGAAAATTCATGTTATTACACAATCTGCCTAGGCTCTTCGTGAAGCGCCGGTCTCGCCTCGGAGCATCGTGTTTCGAGTTAGCTGTACACGGTCTGTCGCAATTTAGAAATTGACGGTTCATGAAATAACTACCAATGCACGGCAGATTGTGTTGTTTGATTTTGTTGCTATTTAACGTGAAATTCAAACCAAGAAAAATCGATTGTACAATTAAAATACATTTATTTTATAACTGAAAATTAATACTCTATTTGAAAAAATATAAAAACATTCCTCAAACACGTGTGTTATAAAATTATAACTTAAAATTAACAAAAAGTAAATATATATCTTTTATAACTGAAGATTAAGAAAATACTGCGTGTACAAGGCCTTCCTGCAGTATATTTTTTTCTGGTATTATTAGTTTAGATTTCATTGTTCACCCAGATTTTTGACTTTCCTTATTACGGATTTTTCCTCGTTAACTGATATAACGTCGTACGTATTTAATAAGTAATAATCTCTCCTAGATTTACTGCTACTTGTCTTGGCCGTTGTAATCTCGTTGGCAACTTTAAACCCGAAACGCCCCAAATTAAATTTTTACCTAACCTCAAAATTAATTCTAATTTTTATTGTACAAAAATACGAACCTCGTTTAATTGACTGACGTTATACGGTCGTTTATTCGGCTTCGCTTTGTAATACTCCTTGAAGTGATCACTGAACAAATCTTTTTCACTCTTTTCTACCATAATAAACAAAACAACCAATAAACACCACCTGACAGAACACAATCTACCATGTATCGGTAGTTATTTCATGAACCGTCAATCTCAAATTGCGACAGATCGTATACAGCTAACTCTAAACACGATGTGCCAAGGCGAGGACCGGCGCTTCACGAAGAGCCTAGGCAGATTGTGTAATAACATGAATTTTCATGCTACGCCAGCAGTTCATGTAATGCCTCGGCTTTTCACGAAATAACGTATTTCACCATGAGACTACGACATATATATTGTTTAAACCACACAAGAAATGTAAGGGACTTCAAGAATGGGTCCAGTGTTGAAAAAGGTGGGCCCACGATGATTGTGCCACTGGGAATACATTGTTCTTTGTGTGCATTCATTGCAACTCAGACGATGAAGATGAGTAGGTCTGATGCTATGAAGATGAATTTTGTTTACTGCCTGTAAAATGTGTTTTTTAATTACGTTTTGTATTTTTTCTACTTTCTATAGTGTAAGTAAACCTGTGATTTTGTTTAATGGCATTAAAACATTTCTTGAAATGTTTCGTTGCGTGGTTTGTTATTCTTATTGTACTATTCTATGATATGCGTAAACGTGCCCCATACCCGGGGCACGTTTTCACACTCGACAAAGTTTATCAAAATCGAACAAGAAAAAAAAGCTATTTACATCTTAGTGAATAGATGAAAAAACATTTATAAAGACCCACACCTCAGTAACGTAGTTAAATTAAAAAAAAAACTTACTAGGTGTTCTTGGGTTTAAATAATTTCCATTATACCTGGTTAAAGTTTTTGGCAGATGTTTAGAATCACCCTGTATACTTTGTACAAAATAAAAACATCAATAAATTAATCTCGCATTTTCTCCCTTTTAACCAAAGTTGTATTTATTAGCATCCTAATGATTCACTACTCAATTCATAACCTCTGTTTATTATTTGCTGCAATTAGTAATTACTTTTCTTAATGTTAAAAGGAAAAAAAAATGGGGCATGCATACACCTCCGCTGATGTTCAGTGCAATAATAAAAATTCAAAACTTACCAGCATTTGGGACGTAAACGGTGACTACATAAAACTCTTCAAACTCTGCTGTGATGCAACGCCCATCTTCATCATGCTCCGGGACCCCAATTCCATACTCCACACTTATGGGCTCAGTACGGGCAAACAGCCCTACACCGGCATAGCCTTCCTTGGCACTATTCGCCCAATATTTGTGATAACCTTCCACATCCGTGAGTTCCACGGGCAACTTGGCGGTACTACACTTGCTCTCCTGCACGCAAAAAACGTCAGGCTTCTCGAACTCCAGATACTTAAGCCCGCCCTTCTTCAGCCAGGCCCGTATACCGTCCACATTCCAACTTGCAACGGTCAAATTTGGAGTTTGCCCAAGCTTGTTTTCCTTGGTACATGAAAAGTCAATCGTTTCGTAGGCAGTTTCAGTGGAATTCATGGGTGCTCCTTCTTCATCTTTGGAAGTAGAAGGGGCTGCCTTTTTGGCGCGCCCTTTGGGCTTGGGTTTCACTTCTTCGGGCTCAAAGTCGCTTTCTTCCTCATCCAGCACAATCGGCGCAGCTTTGCGGGCCCGTCCTCTCTTTTCCTTGATTTCAGCTGGTGGAGTGTCTTCGCGGTCGTCTTCAAGGTCAATCACATCCTTTGCGGCCTTGCGCCCACGCGCTTTTTTCTCTTTAGGCTCTGCAAGTTGTACTTCTTCCTCTTCTTCAAGTTCAACAGGAGCTTTAGCGACTGGTTTTCGTGCACGACCCTTCTTCTCCTTTGATTCTACAGGAGGAGTGTCCTCGCGCTCATCTTCTAGTGGGGTCTCCTGTTCAACAGTCTTCTTGCCGCGTACCGTCTTGGGCTCCGAATCGGCGCTGCCTGCTTTCACTTGACGACCACGCTTGGATTTGGCGTCCCCGTTGGTTCCTCCATTCTCGGGGGCGGCTTCCTCGGGCTTTTTAGCGGCGCGGGACTTTTTTGGCTCAGCTAAGACTTCTTCTACTGGTTTTTCCTTTGTTTCACAAAAAACCATTGAGGTTAGTTTCGTAAACAAATTAAAATTCTAGTTGAAATGTGTTCACTTACCTTTGTGGCCACTGCTTTCCTTTTTGGGGGCATGATTGACAACACAGCTGGTCGTAAATGACTGAAAATAATGCGGAAATGGGAAAATTTTGCAAATGAAGCGCCAAGAACAAAACACGAACGGAACCGGTAAAATTTAACCGCCATAAAACATAACAGGGTATTTTGTTTTGTAACCAGTTGTTTAGGCGGTAAATTTAAATTTTGTAACGTCTGTAATGGCGTGTTCAAATTATTAACATTTTTTTGTTTAGTTTATTCGTTTATTTATAAAACAAAAATAGTAAATTTTTCATCTTATTTCCTTTTCTGCTGCATTAATTTAGCTCATAACACTGAGTTAGTTTAAGAAAAGCTGGTATTAAATTCTTTTGTTACCAGTTTTTTGTAGGCAATTAAATTTTGTCCAATGCAACAATGATTATAAAATTAATTTTGTGTTAAATTGTTTTTATTCAGTTATTTCTGGTTGTTTAAAAAATGAATATTATCGTATTTTACGAATATCATTTTTTTTGTGCATAAATTGTAACTAATACGTATTAATAACGCCAATATAAAATTGTTTGATTTAATTTTTTTGGCGGCTAATTTAAATTCTGTGACGTACACAATAATATAAAATGAAATTATTGCCAATTTCAGAAAATGTAATACTTTTTAAGTTTTAACTACCATTAGTTGAGCTTTTTTATAAAATTATTCTTAAACTGTGTAATGTACAAAATAATGTCTAAAAATAATATACATATTCAATAAATCATAATTTTTACTTGGTCATTTTTACTTTTTTGTTTGTTAAGAAAGTATTTCTACACGCAAAATATCTTGTTTTGATTATAAGGTATAACTGAT